>PVJA010035840.1:0-21516 GCA_004027025.1 Myocastor coypus | reverse complement strand
TCTTTATATTACATTCAGGCTCTCCTCCTTAGCTCCCGCCCTAGGCTACACCCATAATCCCAGAAGTACTTCCACCCATAATCCCATCAGTACTAAAACCTATAATCCCAGGGATCATGGATCAAGTCTCAAACTCTAGAAGTCCCTGCCCAGTGACTCCATGAGGCTTTGGGGGGACAACGAGACATAAACCATAACACCAGTGCACTAGAAAAATAGTTAAGCATCTTTCTTTCTTAATTCACAAAATGCTCAGATTTCACTTACTTTCAGGACAAGCATGATAACTACTGAATGGCTACAAAGGTTTCCAACATTCTAATGGGTGTTCTGTACCAAGAATAAGAGTCCTCAGTTTTTGTGTTTGCCTATACCCCACCATCACACTCTAATGATGCTGCCATGATCTGTATACATGCTCCCGAAATCCTAGTGTTACAGGTAGAAATATTTGTGCAATGAATAAATGAATGATACATAAAGACTTAAAAGCAATAGGGAGAAAGTCTTCATGTATTTTATACATACATGGATGTACATATTTGTATTATAATCTCTTTTATCAAGGAAAAGAATGGCATTATATCTCATGATAGAATTTAGTCAATTATATAGTTTTCTCCAATTTTATTTTTAAATTACCTCATCCTTTTAGGATATTCTAAGTGTATTATTAAGGTCAGTATAAAGCACGTTCATTTTATCACATTTCTAAAATCAAGAAGTATTTTGCTATGTGATCAACTATCACATAAAAATTTCAGCACAAATAGAATTCTCTCAACTAACATGTTGATTCCTATTAGATGACATTAAAAGCATATGTAGCTAATAACTGGACTGTATGTGTTACCCCTTTTCTGACACCAAATTCTGATCTTCCCACTCATTTCTTCCATACTCAGGAGGTCTTGGTACTAACTGACTGAAGTTGATCTATTAATTAAATATTTATCAGCCATTTACAATGCACTGTATTCTGTTATAAGATCTTGAGATACATCTGATCTAGATATGTAAAGATCTTTCTCTTCATCAGAACTTACAACCTAGTGTAGACACAAATTTCTTTGTTGGTGTTGATAGTAATTTATGCATCAGAAAAGTAGAATTAAATAACTAGCAAAATAACTTAAGCTGATTAAAATATTAAATAGGAAATACTGGGGCCCCGGCAGGATGGCTCAGTGGTCTAAAGTGCCTGCAGGCGGCTGCAGGGACTACGGTTTGATCCCTGACCTCGGGGCGGGCTGAGCTGGCCATAAAAATAAATAAATAAACAAAAGTTCTGAAGCAAAATAAATAAATAAATAAATAAATAATAAAAAATAAATAGGAAATACTAGTTAGTACTTTTCAAGTGGGCACATAATAATTGCTCACTGTTGCATACATTGTGCTGACTTGAGAAGTTTACAAGTTTAATTAAGTGACTCAGCACGGAGCCAGGGTTCTTACTTTGTAAATATTCTCATGCTGTACAAGAGGAGGGCATGGACATTGTGTAAGTTCAACAGTCTCACCCAGGGCAGCCTGCTTATAAGGAAAAGAAAGTGGCAGCTGCTGCCCCTCCCTTTACTCTTTGGTGCTTTCTACTGCCATGAGCTGCTGCCTTCTGCCATGTGCCACCTTGCCTTAGAGCCAGCCAGTATGGGCTGAAACCTCCACCAACTAGGAGCTGAATAAACCTTTCCTTCATTAATTCTGGGCATTGGTTATTTTCTCCCAGAAACAAGAGGAAAGCAACCAAGCCAATATTGTTTTGTTTGGGGTGCATTTGGTTTTAAATCTTGTGTTTCATGTACATGTGAAATAAACCAGTGAGCACAGTTCTGGAAGTTAATAGAGTTGTTTATTTCTTTTGCACATTCATTCTTTAAATGCATTGAATAGCAATGTATTATTTTTGTAAATGAAAGAAGTCCAACACAGATTTACTTAAGGCTTAATTTCACCTATTTCCGAATCACATGGTTCATTCTTTTGTTATTGTGTTGTTTTGATTCTGTCAAATCTTTCTTGAAAATATGAGTATAAAAATACCCTTGGAATATATGTTCTTTTTATGTATTTATTTATTTGTGGGACCGGGGTTTGAACTCACAACCTTGCACTTGCCAGGCAGGCACTCATGCCACGGAGCTATCTCCCCAGGCCCCTGGAATATATGTTCTTCAAAATTTGGGGATTGGAGAAATAGCTCAGTAGAATAAGTGCTTGCCTGGCAAGCTCAAGGACCTGAGTTCAATCCCCAGTTCCAGAAAAAAAAAAAGGTTTGAATTTCTAGGAAGAAGAATCCAGCGATTCTCTTTGCTGTGGAAGTATCTCACTGCACAATGCTTGTGTGAAAGGAAACAGAAAAACAATAAAAAATGAAAACGAAAAAGTGCACAAAAAGTTTTTGAGTTTAATGAGACATGTAGAAAATTCAGGTAAATTAAACAAGGTCAACTTCATATATGTAAAATTTTATTCCAAAACTAAGACTCCACATATGGAAAATGGCAGTACTTATTCCCATGCACTGGAATTCCTGGTCCTTTAAAGACTTTTCTTACTTCCATTCAACATGAAACCATCTTTATTCTACACTTCAAATTTGAAAATAGTTGGAAAAATGGCATAGTGAAATCTACACTCCTTACAACACTTATAAAGCAAACACTTCTATATTATTATTTATTTTTCATATGAGGGATGAAACTCAGAGCATTGCACTTGCCAGGCAAATGCTTATGCTGCTGAGCTATTGCACCAATGTTAAACAAATGCTTCTAATAAAAGTGACATACTGATTAAAAGACATAGCAAAGTATGCACATGCACTCCATAATACTTATTTATTGTAAATGTATGTGCTATATTCAAGGAACTAGTAATGTTTGTCTCTTCTCATTACATAGTCATCAAAATTTTTCTGAATACTTGTACTTATTTTTCTAAGTAAATTTATCTTCTCTTGTTATCTCTCAAAAAACAATTGCTAATATTTTCACTGTTAATTGATGTTTTGAAGATACTAAGTGTACTAATTCAAAAACATAGCATTCCTTATCATTTGTTAAAGTTTCCTTTGGATAATTTAAGAACATACTTAAATTTATGTGGGTCTTGCATATTTGTGGAACTCACTATGTAGCCTAGGGTGGCCTGCAACTCTTAGTGATCCTTTTGCCTCAACCTCCCAAGTGCTAGAATTATAGCCATGTACAATGGCTATGCTTTTTATATTTAACATTATATATTATGCATTGATGTTATCATAATATTACTATCAATATTAGTAGATAACAATAGAAAGCCCAGTACAAAAAAAGGAAAAATAGTAACATTTCAATTCAATGGTGAAGAATGGTTTGTACTAGAAATACTCATAGAAGAGCTAGATATCATCTGAGAGTTTTTTTTTTAGAAGACAAACATCACAAATACATAATGGTACATTTACAATAAACCAATGATCTCATTGCTATGAAATAATCACCAGTTAATGACGAATAATTGCTAAATTAGACTACATTTTAAAAAACTGAAATACAAAAATCATTTCTTTTCAGAATTGGAAATCAAACTTGACACCTTGCACTTGTCAGGTAGTCACTTATGCTGCTGAGCTATCTCCCCAGCCCCAGAAAAATCATTTTAAAAAAACAAAAGTAGGAAAAATTCCTGCAACTCATGGATAAGGTCTAATAATATATTAATATTAACCTAATATATAAAGAGAGTTCTGAAGATGAGGATGAAATCTCATCTAATAGAAATGAAGAAGGGGTATACAAAGCTCAGGAATATAATATTTAAATAAATGAAAAGACTTTCAGTCTCACTTTTGACAAGACAAATACAAAATAAAATTACATCAGTATATATTTTTTATGTTCAAACTTGACAAAAATTAAAGCTTCCAGAATGCACTATTAGCATGATTATGGAAGATAAACCAGTCTTGTTCACTGTTGTTAGAAATTAAAATTGTTAGTACTCAATATAAGATAATTTGTCAATATCTGTCAAAATTAAAAGTAAATATATCATTTGACTAAATAATTTCAATATTCTCACCAATGTTTCTAAGTGTAAAATATAGGAAATAAACCAAATGTCTTTTATCAATGATGTTTACTATTAATTAATTAGAAATTCCATTTGATTCAGCTATTCACCTTCTGTGTTTACTCTGAAAAGTGCTAAAGTCTCATGACAGTGATATATGAATGCTCATATTTGTAGCACCACATAGATTAAACTTGGAAGCAGTGTACATGTCCATCAAACAGAGGAATGGCAAATAAAATGTGATATTTTCACACAGTTGTGTACCACTCTTCTATAAAGAGATATAAGCTTCAAAAATTATTTGGAATATTTTTAAATTTTTTTATGATTTAATATTTTTTATTATTTAAATTTAGCAATGTTTATATTATATATTTTCATCATCAGATCAGTTTAGATTAATAGATATAGGTATATAAGATTGATCAAACATTAACACTTTCAATAAACATTACTTATTTTTAATTGCAGAACATTTGACTGTGTATATATCTGCTTCCTCTTAGTCCAAAGAAAAGAACTTTCTTTCTTTTTTTTTTCTTCTTAGCAATATCAGTAGGAAGATGGGTCAGGCCCACACACTGTGCTCTGTAGAACTATTGTGAGGACAATATGCAATGTGTCAACTTTTAAAAAAAGAAAGGGGAAAAATATTTGGAATATTAATGCACCTTGTGATCATAATGTTAGGTAAAATAAATCACACAACAAGTTTAAATATAACATGGTATCTGTTAAATGAGAAACACAAATTATAAATAAAGAACAAGGTAAAAGACAGATAATAGGAAATAGGGAGATACTAGCTCTCTCTGAAGTGGGAAGGTGATACAGAGATGGAGGGAAGGTGAAGTGGAGAGAGGGAAGGGGCATGAAAAATGAATTAAGATATATTTTGTACATGTAGCAAGTCCACACAGGAAGTGTAAATATTATGTACTACAATCAAATACTAATCAGTCAATTAAATTAAGCTATGTTTAACCATTTAAATTCATTTCAATTTCCTCAATTTCTATATAACAATATGTATTTATATTGAAAAGAAAGGCACATGCACGCACATAAACAATGGATAATATTGATGATCCCACACGTTTGCGCTCAGGAAGAGGAAATGGAACAGAGTGAAAGATTTTTTACAGGCTTTCCTGAAAATATGCTTAAGAAGAGACAGAGGAACCTGAATACACCCAACGATAAGAAACAGAAAAACTCCGTACGTTCTTTGTTTCTGTCCTAAATAGTTGCATTGTATTTGTAGTGTAGTTGAAGAACTTGGGAGTATTGAATTTGGAGAAGATAAACCTAAGGCAGGGGGTGTCAGCTGATAACTGATGACCCAACCACAAATAAAAGCGGATGTTTTCCTGTTTATTTTAAAGAGCAAAACTGCACCTAATGGACAAAGGCTGCAGGAGGATAAAATGATGTTTTTTTTTTTTTAATTTTTAGATTTTATTTATTTATTTTTTCTTGTTTCAGAACCTTTGTTTGTTTATTCACTCATTTTTATGGCCGGCTCAGCCCGCCCCGAGGGCAGGGCTGGCGCAGCATGTGGTGCTGGGGATCGAACCGCGGTCCCTGAAGCCACCCAAGCTTTCCCAAGCAGGCACTTTAGACCACTGAGCCATCCCGCCGGGCCCCCAAAATGATGGTTTAATGAAAGGAAGGATTTTTAATTTTTAGAGCTCTCTGAAGATGCAATATGGTGACTTACATTGTAGGAAGCTGCCCATGACTGGCACTGTTTAAGCAAAGATTAAGCACATTATAAAAGTTGTAAAAGCTTCAGTTGAAAAACTTAAGTAGGTAAGAAACTCCCAAACTTTTCTTCACTTAAGAAAGATGGCATTCATATGTGTAATGTATTTCCAGAGACATAATCAGGTTCATGTGTAATTATCCAGAAGGAAACTCTGCCTTTTCCTAACCCAGAAAAGACAGATTTTCAGAAGCTAGATGTCAAGTATAGTAATATTACCGCAGGAGTAACCTTGAATTAATTCCATCCACAGATCCATATACAAATGGAGACAGACATGGTAATCTAGATAGATTGATATAGCTGCTGTAGATGAAATTTCAGTGACAAAGAAAATCTGGGTGATTTAACTAGTATTGGTAACAAATTCCTGTGACTTAATTGATTGTAAAATTCGATGTCTAAAAATTATAAGCAAACCTCAAAACAGTGTTGGTCTTAGGTCTTGCTACTAATCAAATTGTGTTTCATATGTGAGCAGTACTGATCTTATATGGGACCGTTTTAGAACTACTGAATCTCATGGCCCACTTCAGAACCTATATTTTAATATGATATATATATATATATATATATATATATATATATATATAAACGTATAGAGCGCCAAAGAAATGTTAAATTCCTTCTAAATAGAAACATACACAAGTATGTCAAGAGTAGATGTCACATCAGTACCTGCAATAAAATCTCACTACATGTTCCTACCTCCATGGCTTCAAAAATTTTTGGAACACCTTTTATCTTTCAAGCATAATCATATTATTAAAGAAAACAAGTTTCTTTGTGTGCAGCAAATACTACTCAGCATTAAGTTGCTGACAGATTATTTCCACAGGTAATTGTCATTTACAGTAGATAACTGTTCTGATTCAATGATTACAAACATCAGTTGTGACAGTTTGAGTTTGTGTTTTGATCTTCATATCCATTCTCATTCTGATAACTTTTGGCACATACCTAAAGCTGTGCTGGAAAACGAAGCCACAAAAATAATTAGTACTGTACTTTGAAAGACAAGAGTGACTTTTAACTTTTCATTATGCTGTCACAAAAGAAAAAAAAAAAGAAAACAATGTTTTCAAGTGGGGCTTCCTAATGCATTCATCTGTGTGTACAGTGTGATATCCAGTCTCAGTTTTGCAACACTTCATTACTTATGTATGCATGTCATAGGAATGATGTTTTTCTTGAAGTTTAAATGAATATAGAGCAGATTTTTTTCTGTCCAACACGTTCCTTAGTAAAAAGGCAGTGAGAGGGATTTATTTCTTTGTGAAAAGATCAAGAAAGTAATGCAAGAAGCCTAGTCAAAATCCCATGGTGTGTATGTATATTGAATCTCACTTCAAGCGTTTCTCTGCTTTTCTCCATTTTTCCTTAAAGGAAAACACTCTAGCTAATTTTTAAAATATTATGTCCAGTTTAGCCCGGATTCATAAACCTGACTCTTCTATGTTTTTTGGCTATTGTCTTTCCTTTGGTCCTTCATTCATTTGTTTAAAAGCCCATGAAACTTAGTTCCTTGCTGATGTTCACAGGAGAAAATGTCTTCTTAATAATAGTCATACGTGTCCCAAGAGCCATTTCTCATTAGGTGGTGACAGGCCCTGTCAAACTCAATACTTTTCTGTGAGAAAATAAAATGAAAAAAATGGCTTTATTTCTAAAATATTTAGAAGTATAATGGCAGGGAGAAATAGCAAATGGAATAATTCACAGCATGACTGACCTTAATAAGACTTAAACTGTGGAGACAGAGATATATTGCTTTAGCCATAAAGTAATATTATGAATTGTCTATTTTAAGTTAATACTTCTCAACAAAAAAGGTGAATGATGAATTACATCATTTTGAGCACAATTTTTTGAAGGAAAACTTTTACAGTAGGATGAGGGCTAAACTTTTGGAGATTAGTATTTGTTTGCTGCAGTGGCATTTTCTACTAGGACTAAGACATCCCTCAGCTGTAACACCCAAAATAACTGGTAGATGCACCTGCATTAATCCTCACTGTTTATTAATAAGAGCATCTGTCAACTGCCTAATGTGTATATCAAGATGTATAGAAGAAATAGTGCATCAGAAATATGATCCTTACTTTGTTTCTAGTGCTAATGGCAGACTCTGTGAAAATTGGGCCATGAGAGATAGTAAGGATTGAGAGATGTTGAATTCAACACCTTGGAGAAAAATATCCAGTCTGAACTTCAGGGGACCAACTATGAGACAAAATTTCAGGGATGCCAAGAAAGTTGCAATGTGCAAAACAATACAAATTATACAACCATTAACAAGTGCTAAGAATATTATCACTGTGCTATTCTATAAAATATTTGTAGGACCATAACCTATTACATTGATAATTCCACAGGAAAAACTATTACACTGAGTAGTATTAAAAAGATTGGAAATTTATCAGCATTTTCTTTTCAATCAGCTTCTAAAGGCAAAAAGGTAAAAGGATCATGATGCTAAATCTCTCAAGGAAATTTTAGGACATGGTAAGGAAGGAATGAAAAAGGTGTTGAATTCAGGGCCAGATTATACATATTAGCAAAGTCTTCTGGCTAGTTCAATATCAGGAAAGGATCATCAACAACTGAGCAGTAGTTTGAATACAAATGTTTTAAATACATCTGGGTAATGTGAATTGAGCTGCCAATAGCATCACAGAAGACCACCGAAACATGTATGGCATTGCAATGGCAAGGTACTTCTGCAATAAATAATTTAAGTCCTATGTATCACATAAAATGAATTTCAGCCACAAATATAAGAAAATAATAGTACAATATGTCAGATAGATAAAGTTATCACTTAAAAGTCTAAAGTTAGGCATAAGCAGGTTGAAAAGAGCCCCTTAATGTTATCAGAAATAATGACTTTTTCACTGTCTTCTGTCATCCTGGCTTGTAGCTTCCGTCTTTTTTGATGGATGTTAACTCAAGATGGCTGTTGGAGTAGTAGCCGTTACATTACATACCCGGTGAGCAGAAAGAAAAAGCAGGGATGACCTCTCAGCTGAATTAAATTCCTGTGAAAACTCTGTAAACAAGTCCCATATGGGCCATTTTCTGCTAAGAACTTAGTTTCATGGCCACACCTAGTTGTAAAAGAGAGTGATCGATACAGCAAATTATTATTTAGAGGAGGGGGCAGCAATCTGCCTAGCTATAAAATAGGATTCTGTCATAAGGAAATAGGTTGGATGTAATTTAGGAATCAAGTAGTCAGGGCAAATTTTAATTAAACAGAGTAATTCTCATATATATCATTGTAAAAGGAGTGGCCATCCTACTGCTACAGCATATTAAGATCAATTCCAAAAACAAAACAAATAAAATAAAAATCCATCCAAAAGTCCTATTTTACTCAACTTGCCACAGGCTACCTTCAACCATTCTTTTTCCAAAGTCCTATTTTCTGGTTCTTCTCCTTATAGAGAGAACTTTCTCCACCTTGGGCCTATTTCAAAAGTCACCTTATACACAAAGCCCTTCTGGCACCTCTGTCAGAATGAATTCTTCTCCTTCTGACTTGGGCTCACTCAACTTTCTAGAAAGGATTGTCTCCAGATATAAAACTGGATTTTTATGAGTCACCTGCCTAATGGGGCAGAGCCACATTCTTCTTCAGCCATTCTCAATGCAGCCCCTGGAGCAGAAGTAGCAGCATCTGGGAACTCCTTCAAAATGGCCACCCCAACAATGCAGCCCAGATGCTCTGTAAGTGGAAGGAGGCCCAGGCATTTGCGTTGTAACAACTCTCCAGGGGATTCTGATGTTCACTGAAGTCTGACAACAACTTTACTACTATCTTTGACTCTTTTTTTTCTTTCTCGCAGTGTCTGAGTGGCTGCCATGAACTGTTTTTCTAGCTCTGCTGAAGCACAACCAACATAGAGGCATGACTAAGAACCAAACCCCGCTGCTAGCTTACCTCTGCTTATTAGAGTGGAAATGTGTTAATCTTACGTACTGGACTGTTTGTCAGAAAATAAGAAAACTCTGTCGAATTACATCAGCCAGAATAAATTGCCAGCTGACACTCTTTGCATGTGGTAGTCACAAATACTGTAAATCATTGACTAGAGTTTGGTGACAGCTTTCTTGCGCCACCTCCCTGCAGACAACATCTTGTTAGTGAGTCAAGGAGATACTAACAATATATTTACTGCATGTTCTAAGAAATCTGACTATGCTCTGAGTTATTCTTCTTTTGGTGTGTGAAAAACCATAAAAAAGACTTGCAGCATTCCATTTATTTTTCTATTACACTTTCTTGCTGCTTTTATAATGCTCTTTCTAAAAGCTATATATATATATATATGTAATGACAAGCAAATTTGTTTCCTGAGTAGAATGGATCACACACTGCATTTCTCTCTCTCTCTCTCTCTCTCTCTCTCTCTCTCTCTCTCTCTCTCTGTCACTCTCTGTCTCTCTTCCCTCTGCGTGTTTCTCCCTAGCCATCTTTGTACATGTGGGAAATAATCCTGTCTATAATGTCATCTTTAAAGGGCTGCCTCAAGGAATCTCACTGTTATTGGCAAAATTGAATTTTGCTGCCCTGAATCACATTATTGCTTTTCTAATTTGACTGTGGCTCATAGAGAACTACAAAATTTGAGCAGCTGGTCTACTGATTCCTTCTCCAAAAAAATTGCTACTTGTGCTTAGAGTAGAACTTACACCTAACATTTTAACTTGCTATTCAGAAGACGCAAGGTTCAGGTTATTAATCCTTTTGAAAAAATGATGTTTTTGCTATATTTTTCTTCTTTCTATATTCCAGTGATACTGGAGAAGGGTGCACGGCAAAGCAGCACAGATGAGGAGGTGCTTTTATATAAAGTTAGGAGGATATTTGATGGGAAATTTATCTTGAAGTCCATCTATTACCTCTTCTCTTGTCCTCAGTATCTCAGAAAAGAGGAGCAGCATGACATGGATTTTTAGGATTTCTCTCTAAGCCAAAGTAATACTCTCTGCAATTAACTTTATAAGTTTTATACATAAAAGAGTTGATAAAAGCATGTTTTATTTTCTTTCTATTTTTATCAAAGGCTTCTTTCTGAACAAATAGGGACATAAGAGAATGGATACCCTTTGGTAGTGTTCACCTTGAGACATCTTTTAAAACATTTTACATGGTATATTAAGTTTGCATATTTATGGGCAGTATGTAATATGTTGATAAACAAATACAAAGTATGACACTCAAACTTAGATCTGCAGGGAGCTAGAGCAGAAAATTTGTCATCAAATTCAAGTCAGTTATTTGTAGTATTTGTGATCAGCCCTTCTTAGGGCTCCTTTAAGGAGCAAAAAGAACACTTCTCTACTTACAGTCTTCAGTCAATCATTGCAACTCCTATTTTCTGTTATATTTGGCATACTTTCTATTTAATTCCTGAAAGACATCCCCACTGGTGACATTTTTTTCTTTCTTCAATATTCTAAAAAAGAATTATGCTCTTGGAAGGAGAAAAACCTCATGTTTATTGGGTAACATTAGAAATTCTCTCTCTCTCTCTCTCTCTCTCTCTCTATATATATATATATATATATATATATATATATATATAATTTATTTTTATTACGTTTAATAAGAAATAACAATGTGATAGTTTCAAAACACGTTAGTAGTACAGTCCCAATAACTGATACAATGCATATTGCTGTCCTCATAGTAGTTATTTAGATCACAGGATGCAGACATGATAATTTTTCTAATCATTATTGATACAAAAATTTCTTCTCATTGAACTAAAAGAAAGTAGTTGTATAAATAGTCCAATATTCCATAATTGTAGTGGACTATTGGTTAGAAATTCTCATTGATAGTCTACTTTAGCATCTGTTCTCCATGAACATACATATCTGAGTCACTATGGTATGAAATATCTTCATCCTAGTTTTTTGCTATTTTTTTAAAAATCGTACTAGTTTGAATGAGAAACAACAATGAGACAATTTTAAAACAGGTTAGTAGGACAGCCAGAATAATTAATACAATGCATATTGTTAACTTCACAGTATCTGATTCTATTTTGAAGGTGGAACTTTGAAGATTTTCTACCAGGTACATTTGCAAAATTATGAAGCTTTGTTAGAAAATTAACTTCACAACTATAATCCCAATTCTGGTATGCGGTCCCATCATGACACGGTGCCACCACGGGGGCCAAGCAATGATGGACTGCACTACTTGAGCTGAAATAAGATCTTCCTTTAAATTGACCGTGGCTGTTTTGTCACAAGGACAGGAAGCTGATGAGTGCATGTTCGCTGAGGGACAGCCTGGTACCAGTGAGCAGCACAGCATTTCAGTACCTGTGCTGGGAAGGTCATGTGATGTCTATCAAAAGCCTTCCTTCTGAGCTATGTAGTTTTTGTTAATCCAGAGAGAAAGTAACAAGAAAACACTATAGAAAAAGGTGTAAAAAGCCCATTTTAATAACAAAAGAAAAGGGCCAACTGAATTATTTTATATTATGCTTTGAATTTAAGTATGTGATCCTGTTTTCTGAATTACATTGCATACAATATGCTAATCTCATTTAAAAACATGTATTTCGTGTTTCTGATTACAAAGGTGGACATGATTACAGAAAATTTAAAGCACAGAATAAGTATAAAAGGACACACAACTGGGCCTTCATGATGTAGCGTTTAAAATCTTTATTCCTACTTAACCGATGGGCAACTAGATTTTCCCATTTTCACTTGCACATAATGCTCTTAAGACAAGTCTCAGAGCTTTTTGTGCTAGCGTAATATCTTACCAATAAAAATCTTGGATCTAAGTATACACTTTTAAGATGTGGCTCTATACTGTCAAACTGCTACCACTTTGCAGGAAAGAAACATTTATCTCTCATTGCTTCTCTTCACCCTAATTTTTGAAACAAATGCCAGGAAGTGCACACTTGTGTGCTACTACCAGGCAATTCATATTCCTTACTCCTCCCAGTAGCAATCAAGGAAAGATGACAGTTCTTTGGTGTGTGGGCTGGAAATTGGACCATGGGGGTAATTCTCCTACTCAGACTCCAAAGTACCATCAGGATGCAATTCTGGTTGCTTACAATGATAACTGCTTTGAGAAGACATTCTTTGCTTCCTTTCCTCTCCCCCACTTTCTCTCTCCCCTTCAGCTGTTCTGCAAATCACCTTCCAATTAAACAAATTCCACTGAAATCCTTATTCGGAGTCTGCTTCTAAAAGAATTCAATCTACACTTGATCTTAGCCAAAAGGCCGAGAAGCGATAAAAAGAATTCAATCTAAGAATTAAGTATGTAAAATTTGGGTTTAAGATAAAAGCGAGAGCAAGCAAAAAATACAGACATAAACCCAAAGAGTGGCTTAATATTGATACCATCTCTAACACAATACTTTCATTACTATAGCCAATACTCTGCAGGATCAATACATGACTTCAAACACTAGAAACAGTTGACTGGATGTTAAGCTCGACTTCCAACAGCATGATTGATCTTGAAAGAGTCTTCTGCCTCCTAAGTGTTTTGCCAATCTCTAAAGAATGGCATACAATGAAATATCTAGGATATCTTCCTTACTGTTGATGACTCCTGATTTCTTAGGTGTTCCTAGCAATAGTTGGGAATTTCTTTTTTAGTTCTCCTTATGAAAAAAAATCTACACTTATGGCTCTGTAGGAGAAAGGCTGCCATCTCCAGTGGGAAGAATAAAAAGCTCTGGGTGATCTACTGCCAAGATTTTAAATAGTATTCCTCAAAATATTCTGCAGAATATTCAGATAAAAGTTGCTATTACATTTTAAATAGTAGTGCTATAGTTTGGATCTTGTGTGTCCCCTAATGGCCCATTTGTTTAATAGCTCTTGTGCTTCTAGGGCTGCTCTTGTGAGTAGTGGTAGAAGCTTTAATACGTGATAGCTAGTCTGTATAATTTGGAAAGTCTTAAATTATTAGGATTGTGCCCTCAAAGGGGATTTTGGAATGCCAGAATTTTTCTCTTTTCTGGATTCCCAGCGATGAAGTGAGGAGCTTTGCTTCACCACACACTCCCTCGCCATATTATTGCCTTACTCTCTGCCAAAAATAATGTGGCCAGCTGAAACTGGCTAGAAACTCCTAAGCTTGTGGTCACATAACATTTTTGGTTCATAAGCTAACTTTCTCAGGGAATTATTATAGTAACAGAAAGCTAACTGGCATAATCAATGAGATACATTTTGTTTATTTAAACACTTTAATGATAGAAAAATATGTGCCTTTTATGAACAATATGTGCCTTTTAGGGCCCAGCAGGATGGCTCAGTGGTCTAAAGCACCTGCTTAGGAAAGCTTAGGTGGCTGCAGGGACCGCGGTACGATCCCTGGCACCACATGCTGCACCAGCCCTGCCCTCAGGGCAGGCTGAGCCTCCCATAAAAATAAACAAACAAAAGTTCTGAAACAAGAAATAAAATAAAAATTTAAAAAAATCTATAGAAATATGTGCCTTTTAGATATATTTGTCATATGTTAAATTATTAAAGACAACTAAAGTACAGTTTACTTTTGGGCATTGCAAATGAAGATTGTTTTAGTAGAAATATAGTAAATGGCCATGAAGTATTTGTTGAAAGTTTCAGGTTCTAGGCCTATATCTAAATTGCATATATTGGGAAAATTTAGTCTATGTGTGTGAACTGTATATGTACATCTGTGTGCATAATGAAACTCAGACATCTGTTCTTGGCCTTGGGATACAGCTAGTCATTGTGTAAAGCAGCACTGTATGCTGAAAAGATGTCTGACCTCTGCTAATTTTTGGGTTTATGGTAGTGCGACCCAGGCTTCTATGTTGATTACTCTAAGAATTTTTTCATTTGATGGCAAGACCTCAAATTTTGAGCCATTTGTACAATTTTCATTAAGAATAAAATTTATAGGGCCCGGCGGGATGGCTCAGTGGTCTAAAGCACCTGTTTGGGTGGCTTCAGGGACCGCAGTTCAATCCCTGGCACCACATGCTGCACCAGCCGTGCCCTCAGGGCGGCTGAGCCAGCCGAAAAAAATGAGTGAATAAACAAACAAAGGTTCTGAAACAAGAATAAAAATAATAAATAAAATAAAATAATTGTAAAAAAAGAATAAAATTTATAGATGGAGGTGATAAGTGACCATCTTTAAATAACGCACACCTGGAATCTGTAACGCCCTGTGATTTTGCTCTGAAGTGGTTCCTGTATGTGTCCTGTAATAGGCCACAAATCATAGTGTTCTTACACTCACTTGAATTTCCACTGTGGCCCTAAATGGTGAGTTTCAGATCATGCAAGAACTGCTGGATCACTGACTCAGTGTATATCGATCACAGTATGTGGGGGTGAACGTTGCACACGTATAAACACAGCATCAGTGCATTGGAACTGACATCTCTCTAAACATCTTGTTTTCATCTAAATATGCACAAGTTCGTTGTGCTTACTGGTCAGAAAGACAAATGGTACAATGGTGTTCTGATGTGTGATGTCTTTCAATTAGGCTTTTTAAAAGTGTAGCCTGCAGTATTCCTGAATAAGGAAGGTTGTTTCATTATATATATATATATATATATATATATATATATATATATATATGTATCATTATTCTTTTTACATATAAATTTATATTATATATTTATATAAATATGTAAATTATATTCATATATATATTATTCATATATATGTATATATTTCCTGCCATGCCGAAGGGCTTTCCTAGCACCTTGAATATTGGGATTTGAATCCCTTGAAAGCCCTCACCATACAGTACAGCTTTTTCAAAGAATACAATGTGAAAACATTCTTTTCTGGGATGAGTAACACAGTTTGAAAGTAATTGCAGACTTCTTGAAGTTAGTGGGACTTTGGAGAATATACGACAACTTGAACTTAAGGGGCTTGAGACCCTTGTAAAAGTTTCATAATTCTTTCATGCTTTTGCTTTTGTGTTCTGAAATGCAAAAAGACCTTGAGGCAGAGGAGAGGAAGGAAAAATGTTATCAGAAGGAAAAAAAAAATTGCAAACGCTACCTGCAGGGGAAAATGTGAAAGTCAGTCCTAATTTCTTTTTTGTTTTTCAAAGAATGTTTCTGTCTGTGAAAAAAAAAAAAAAAAAAAAAAAAAAAAAAAAAAAAAAAGAGGCCTGTAAAAGACAGAAAACGTTCCAAAGTCACTTTTTGTAAAACCATCAAATTCCACATATGTCCATGTGACTGACTGGAAAAGTTGTAACTGACTATATGATCTCTGGAGCTCCTTTTGACCATTAAAAATCTCCTTCTCCCAATTCCATACCGCCTACCATTAGCATTCATTCAATGAATGCTTCAGTAATGCCTACTATGGGCTAGATACTGTAGCGTGTCATAATGTACAAAGATGGAAAACTTTTAAAGAAAAAGAATTCATATGTTAAAGATAGGGAAGAAGACTGTTCTCAAGGGAGAACCACCACAATAGTTATAGGGGCCATTGTAATGGGGCTATACAGTAGGGAGAACAACTGGTTTTAACTTCTAACCGAAAGGATCCTGATGGAAGGTAGGTGAAGAAGAGTGTCTCGGTCAGTTTGGCTTGTTGTTAAGAAAAGACATTCTTTTTTTCCCTTGAACAGTGTAAGTCTGCTTCTCATTTGGTGGAGGATATTTGTAGCATAGTGCAAGCAACCAGGGAAACATATAATGAGGGAGGTTTCTATGAAAACAAAAGAAACACAAAGATTATTGGCTAGAAAGACAGTTTTGGAGGTCAGGGGGCAGCTAATATAAAAGATTTATAGACATTAGGAAATTATTTACATAAACAAGAATCTTCCCTTTCAGGCAAATTACTCGACAAGGAAATAAAAATATTTTATAAAAATCTATGAAACATTTTTAATTTTCAGAAAATTAATTGTAGATTTGCATTAGTACATTATGGAGCAATTAAAAAGAGAAGAATAAAAGCTCACAAATAAATTCATCCAATTTTAGCAGCCTGACCATACATAAAATTCCCTCCTTTTAATTTTTTAAAAATATTTTTTAAGGAGTATAAAACTAGCAAAAAAAAAAAAAAAAAAAAAAAAAAAAAACATCAGAAATGATACAGAAGGGCTGGGGAAATATCTCAGTTGAAAAAGCGCTTACCTGGCAGCACAAGGGCCTGAGTTCAATCCCCAGTTCCACAAAAAAAGATACAGAATTTCACTACATAAAATAATAGTGATTCAATAATGGTTGTTATATTGCATATTGTTGTTTCAAAAAACTTGTTCAGAATACAAGATATAAGCATGAAAAATTGGTCAAAAATTGAAAATGAGAGAGAAAAATAAGCATTAGTTATTATTTTCAATAGATAAGCCAGTAAAAATCAGCAGTCCAGTCATCCATGCTATAATGTGTATACAGATATAGATTTATTTTTCTCTTCCTTCTGTCTTTGTCTTCTTTCCCTCATCCAGTTTGCTCCTTCCCTTTGAACAATTTCATTCCTTTTCACAGGATCTATTGTACCTTTCAGATTTCATTTATTCTTTCAGTTTCTTATACTAGCGAATATCTTTTAGCTGGTATGTACATATGTGGGTTCGATTTATTTCACCTATGAGTATGGTTTCTAACTGCATGCATTTGCTTATAAAAGTTTCAAGTTTATCTTTTTAAATAGATGATTAATACTACATTGTATAAAAATGCCACATCTTTTTTCTCCATTCTTCAGTTCATGGGCATTTCAGTTGTTTCCAAGATTTAACGATGACAAATTTTCTGCTGTAAATATGAGTGCTCTCACAGAGAAAGACTGGCTACCATCAAGAAGTCAACCAATAACAAAATTTTTTGTCTTTGCCCATAGCTTCCAATTACTTATGCTTTGTCTCTTACACAGCTCTGTTAAAATGTGATAAATATAAGTTAAGAAAGGAAAATTTTATAAGGTCATGCTATTTCTTTAATGGGATGTTTTATTACTATTTTGTTCTTGATTATGTTACATTTGAACTAGTTGCTAAATGTGCTGGTATTTCTTACTTGACTGAAGTCAATAGTACCAGGGAGAGTAGCGTTAGTGCGCTCCCTAGTGTGCATTAGTATAATCCTCTGTAAAATGGGTCTTTTTAAATGTAGCTCATACAGCATGTAGAAATTATACATGCCTGTGTAATAAAACAAGGGACTTCTTGCAGCAACTAAAGGATATTATGTCTGTGGCCATTCTCAAGAATTGGAACACAGGAGTGGAAAGATAGCTCAGCAGACGAAGCACCTGCTTAGGCAAGCTGAAGGACTGGGATTTGATCCCCAGGATCCTATACAGTGCTGGTCCAGCCCCTGGGTGTGCAGAGCTTCTGTGTCTGAGCTTGGTGGCATGCGCCTGTAATCTCAGCACTAGGGATGCTGAAAACAGGAGGATCACTAGGAGTCTGAGCTGCATAGTGAGACATTATACCAAAGGCATTTAAAAAAAATTGGAGGACAGGTTTCACTGGGACAGACTGGCTCTGATCCTCCTTTATGGGCTAGAGGAAATGTCAAGTCTGTTCTGCTTCAATTTCCTTTTTTTGGCATTACTCCTAATTTTCCCTACTTCATTTTATCTTCCTTTTTAGAGGCACATAAAATTAGAAAAAAAAGCAAAGAAAAAAAAAAAAAAAACTTCTGGATTGTTTCAACTAAGCGAATCCCATAGAAAATGAGCATTTGTTAGGGCTGAATACAGGGAAGTTATTTTAGCGAAAGGATGCATACACTGTCTCTGGGGCAGATGAAACATACTGAGATAGTTACAGCCACCAGGAGAATACAGATGAAAGCCATATCCTGGCCTAGTATTCTGGGTAGGTCTTCTCCAGAGGCTAAACCTGAAATGTAGGGGAAAGAATGAACTTCTGGGTGACACCAGAAGGAGGTATCTCCAAAAGCAGCACAATTATGGGACTAAAACATATTTAGTCTAAGGGAAGATCTCTGACTTTTCGTCTTCACTTAGGTCACTTATCACTTAGGTGTATAAGAAGATACTTTAATAATTGTGGATTTTAAAATCTTAACTATAAAGTGATAGGTAATCTTGTCCAGCCTTTTAAGTATGACTTAGAGAATGTTAAATGCTTTTAGATCATTTGCCACGCTCTCAAGCAGAGGACAGTTTTCTCCAGCATCGCTTTGATAAATCTCCATTGAAATCAACTGCTGATGGAATGTTGACCAAAGAGTCAGCTGGATTCCTTTCTGGAGCCTGATTTCTAGTTGTGTGGGCCAACAGAAAGTGCGAACAACTAGGGGTCATCGCCAGGGCTACTCTCTGGCAGAAACACAAAGGTTCCTTGGTGGAAACTGACTCCTGACCACTGAAAAATCTCCCACTTATCTATTTTTCTTATCTCTTTCTGCTAGCAAACTAGGAATTCTGCTTAAGTTTTTCAATGGAGCCATTTGATTACCTCCCCCTTCAGAAACAAGGCCAAGGCAGCTTGCAACAATTTACATTCCACAGAAGCTATGAGGGTAATGATTTACATTTGTGCTTTACACATGCTAATGAAGAGAAAGATAGATTTTAGCCAGCCTTAACTAAAATACTTTTACCAACTGTAACTGCTAGATAGTAAGTATAAGTTTAACCTGTGAGCTTCAAAGATTCAAATAAAAGATAGTTTTTTCCTGTTGCTAAAAACGTTTGCCTAGGTGATTAGATGGAAATCATGAGTATATGGAGCTTTCTGTGCCCTAGTGCACAGGGCAAAATTCCTCCAGTCAATTGCTCTGTCTCTAGAAGTGAGCTTTGTAGCCTGAAAAATTCTCTACTTACAACTTGCATTTACATATTCAATAGTTTATTACAGAGTTATCCTTTATTTAGACATTACTGTCACCAGAGCAATTTTAACTTATTCTTATAAGTGCCAATTAAAGCGAGTACTCAGTTCAAGAGCTTCCTGTGAGAAACAAATCATGTACCACCTCAAGTTGGGTTGACTGGTTGAATTTTGTCTACCAATCTCTCCAGATGGTATCTACTTGCCCTGGACTGGAACATACTTGAGGGCCACCTTTCAAGGTACAATGAGAGGGCCACAGTCAAAGTCATGGGAAGATGTTTACTTTTACTCCCTAGACCCAAAATGAAATTCAGAGGAAAATTTAAAAAACACTATTTTACAACTAGAAAGACACTGTAAAAACAGAAGAAAATGGTTTTAAAAGACCTTATATTTAGACTTTGTTTGTATTAAGAAATAGTCTTTATCAAGTTTCAAAATGTAGATTTGAGTTACAGAATAACTAGGCATTCTGGTTCCCTAAGTTACACACTACCCTGAAGCGAGAGATATCTCCCCAAGCTTTGGATTCTGGGGAACAAGGTATCCTTAGTCTAATAAACCTCATCATTACTGAATGGAAGGCTTCTGGTACTTGTCCATCTGGTCTAGAGTCTGAAGTTTCTAGACCAGCTGTAACCCAGCCCTCTACACAGCTATGCTCATCCTTGGCTGAATTTATGCAAGCTCCCCAATAACAATATACTTTACAAAAAGTAAATAGAAAATGTAAGGGGCTGGGGAGCAGGGAGATAGCTCAGAAGAATAAACACTTGCCTGACAAATGCAAGGACCTGAGTTCAAGCCCTGGTTCCACAAAAAAAAGAGTAAAACTTCCAGTGTTCATGTACCATTTTTCTCTCAGTGACCTAAAATGGATAAAGTCAGATATTTAAAAATTTCAGATGACCCTGATAAGTACACTGATGTCTTTAGAAAATTTACCCACATGTATAGCTAGGCTAGAAACATGTAATGTTAATCTTAAATCAAACATTGACTTCTAATGAGAGATAAGTAGTACCACAACCTGCTACTACATTTGGAGATAAATATCATATTGTTGATTTTCAACAACAAGAAGATAGACAGAGGAACAAGCAGTTCTCACTGGAGCCCAAGAAGTCCCTACCCAAGACCCCTGCTTGCCAGGAGACTGAAAGAGTCATTTTCAAGTGCATATTCTTGTAGTTCTAAAAAGAACTAAAATCAAGCTTTCAAGTATTTTAAATTTTCAACTATTTATCAGAAGAAAAACAAACACCCCTATGCTTTCTTAGAAATATTTAATAGAGGCACTGGTAAAACGTACTTCCCTAGATCCTAATTCAATTGTGGGATAGATTATTCTGCCTGATAACTTCATTGCTCAAGTCAGCTTCAGATATTATTATTATTATTATTATTTTTTACAAGTGAATTTTATTTTATTTTATTTTTTTCCAATTCTTTTATTGTTTAAATTTAACAATGGCTATATTACATATTTTCATCATCGGATCAGTTTAGATTAATACATATAGGTATATAAGATTGATCAAACAAGTAAACATTAACCTTTCTAAATCCACATTACTTTTTTTTTTCTTTTACCCCTTTTTTTCTTTGAAAGTTGACATCTTACATATTGTCCTCACAATCATTCTATAGAGTGCAGGATAGCCAATATTTTGGTCCTAGTCCTTCAAGGTCAATAAAGACCCAGGATATAAGAGAACCTGTGCTGTAATATCCTACAACTCAGTGGTGTCCCAAATTTCCTGGTCAAGGAGATTACGGGACCTCAGAGGAAAGGGATGAATGAACTGCAGTGCATCTAAGGAGAGTCACCCAGAGAAAAACATTCTCTCAGGCTTTCACA
>PVJA010035839.1:0-21553 GCA_004027025.1 Myocastor coypus | reverse complement strand
TTTTTTTTTTTTTTTAATGTGTTTATTATAGGGTCAACAGGGTCTCACTACATAGGTTGGACTCATAGTGTTTTCAGCCTCCCAAACACTGGGGTTACAGGTGCATACCACCATGCCTGGTCTCAGTCACCATATTCCTAGTCTCAGTCACTGTCTCAGTGAGCCCCAGAGACAGGGCTGGCACAGTACACCAGGGATTGAACCACTGAACCTGGCTGCTGTGCTCTGCCTGAGCAGGTGCTTTAGGCTGCTGACCTATCTGGCTAGCCCTTTCCATTTCTTGTTTGTGTCTTTCAGTCATGGTTTCCATCATTTTCCTAAGCCCTGTTTATGTGTCGGCTTTAATGTCTTTTATTTTGATAATGATTTCTTTTTGCACCAGTGCATACATTAATCAACATTCCAGAAGTTCCTCACAAGATAACAATAACAAAAGTAGCCAAAGAAACGTATCACCTATAAACCATTGGAATTGCAGTGGACTTCACAACACAAACCTGCTAGTCAATGAGCGATTGAAGTACAGTATTTCAGGCCTTAAAGGAAAAAATCTTGAACTCACCTAGCAAGATTATCCTTCAAAATTGATAGAGAAATAAAATACTTGAATGTAAAGGAGCAACTGAGGAAATTTATGACCACTAAACCAGCTCTACCGAAAACATTTTAGAGAGAATCAAGACTAAATACACAAGCACACCAACAGAAACAAGCTGCCAGGCAAGGAAAGCAGTTAAACATAGCAGAAAGATGGGGGACAGACAACAAGGAAACTATGGAAAAGGAAAGCCAACATATATCAGTTAAAACCATCAACATAAAGGATCTCAAAGGGATGGCTGGATAGCTCAGTGGACTAAAGCGCCTGCTTAGGCAGAGCGCAGCAGCTGGAGTTTGATGTCTGCATACAGTGCCGGCCCTGCCCCTGGAGTGTACTGAGAAGGCAATTGAGACTGGGCGTGGTGGCACACGCCTATGATCCCAGCTCTTGGGATGTTAAACACAGATCACAAGTCTGATCTATGAAGTGAGACCCTGTACATCCTGTAGACCCTGTTACAAATACAAAACAAAATAAAAAGTCTCAAATCACTAACCAAAGGACTGGCAGAATGGGTCAAGAAGAAAGATATAAGATACAAGAAGAAACATACAACAATATGCTGCACTCAAGAAACATATTTAACCGAAAAAGAAATGTCATAGGACAGAAAGCAACTCTCCATGCCATAGGAACCCAGAAAAAAAGCAGAGGTAACCTATTTGTATACAGATGTAATCTTTGGGCTAAGACTGATCAAAAGAGACAAGATAACTACTTATTAAGGGAAAACAAGAAGGAGAGATAAACATAAATATGCACCAAACGGGTGCACCCAACTACATAAATGTGACATTAAAAGCCAAATAAACACTAACAGTTGTAGTGTGGGATCTTAATACCCAATTCTCATAAATGGATAGATCAGTCAAATAAAAGATCAACAAAGACGTATTAGAATTAAACCAAACCTGTGAACAAATGCACATGTTAGGTGTATAGAGTGTTCCATGCATTTATAGAAGAACTTGCTCTCAGCTGCATATGGATAAATTCTCCAAAATAGTATATTAGCTGACAAAACATACTTGAGTAAATACAAACTGAAATCATTTTGTGCATACCAGTTGACCATAGAGCAGTGATGTTGGAAATCAGTGAGAAACCACAGAAAACCACATTAACACGTGAAAAGACAAGAGTGGCAGCAATGCGACAGGCATAAGGCAATGCAACGAACAAATCAAGATGGGGGTTCTTCGAAAAAAATAAGCCATTGGCCAGTATCAAGAAGAGAGAAGGAAAAACACAAATTCAAGCAATGAAGAATGAAGAGGGTGAAATCACAATAGGTCCCACAGAAATGCTGAAGTTGTGAACAACTGCTAAACCTATGTTCTGATAATATGGAAAACAAATAGGTAGCTAGACACCATTAAACAGCCAAAACTAAATCAAGACACAAAATTCTAAGTAACCCAATATCAGCCAAGGAAATTCAAAATGTAATTGAAAATTTACAAACAAAGAGAGGCCCAGGTACTGACAGATTCACTGTGAAAATGTACAAAAAATTTAGAGAACTACTTTAGTGCTGAAAGGAAATTGAAAGGGAAGCAGTATTTGCAAAGTCATTTTTACAAGCATTACCCTTACTCCCAAACCAGAAAAAAATAAAAACCACTACAGGCCAATTTCTCTGATGATTATAAATGCAAAAATCCTTAATAAGATTGCAGCAAATAATCAAGAAAATTATACATCATGACCAAACAGGATTCATAACAGGGAGGCAGAGATGGTTTGATGTATAAAAAGCAGTAAACACAATACACCATACTAACAGAACCAAAGGGAAAAAAAAAAAAAGATCATCTATCAATGGATGGAGAAAAAGCTGTTGCCAAAGTCCAGCATTCATGATGAGGACCTTACAGAAAATTTAAATAGATGGTCTTTGCCTCAAACTGATAAAGGCATCTACAAATAATGTAGGCAATGGTGGCACTCAATGGATTAATTTTATCCTGGCCCTAATAGCTTCAGACCTAACGTAGAGATAGAGGCAGAGTGAACTCCACTACTCTGCCTGAAGTGTCTCCTTCCCATCCTTGTTAAAATATTGCAAAATGAGAGAAATAACACAGAATTGTAAAGAAGTGTGTTAGTTAACCCTGACTGAGGGTTGGAGACCGGCCGTGTTGGGCACAAGCTGAGTCGCACTGTGACTGCAGAAGACCTGGTTGGCTTTCATTCTGAATCCTACGGGGATCAAACTCTGGACCTTGTACTTGCTTTCATCTAGAAGGGTACTGACACCTGTTAGTTGCTACTTTCCTCTGGCAAGAGCCTCAGGGCTTTGTCCTTACTCTCAGGGGAGTCCTGAGAGGTTTGTTACCTTTGGTCTTTTTGTTAGAGATTGCCTCTGCTTTTTAAAATTTAAACCAGTGGGAAGCTTTGAAATTAGTGAAACGTAGGTTGGAGAGGACCAAATTTCTTCCCAGGATATTGTCTGTTTTGCTTCTTTGTCTGAATTGTTTGCTTTGTGTTTTCCCCTCAAATGTGCACATGATCCTTGATGTCTTCATGTGCTCAGGTCACAGTTGAACCAGTTATTTTGACTGGAGGCATGCTAATTGTCCTGCTCCTGTCCGTCTGTCACTTGGAATCACGTATTCGGAAGCCCCAAAGAACTCAGACCCTGCCCAGTTGATTGACTTCACTACAGTCACTGCCATTGTGTCTGTCTATATTAGTCTTGTCCTTTTGCTGCCTGTGCATATTCAGTGAAAGTAATTTGGGGATTTCTGTAGTGGAGGTTGCTCACAGAAAACCAACCATGGTAAATTTCATGATCAGGCTCTTGGATGAAGTTAAAGTTGAATATGGAGTAAAAATGACAAAACAAAAACAACATGCTGTGTAAATGAAAATGGCCTTCATTTGGAGTAGGCTGGCTGGCAGGGGAGGGGGGCGGGGAGGGGGGATGATCGGTCCTCGCATAGCCAGCGGAGTTTCTGAAGTAGTAATGGGGGAGCAGGGCCACCCAGATCAGTTTCCTTGTATAGATTCTGGCTCTGTGTTGTTCAGATGTTGCCTCAATGACTCAGGGTGTGTGCACGCACGTGTGTGTGTGTGTGTGTGTGTGTGTGTGTGTGTGCGCGTAATCCCTGATCATGTGCCAGTCAGAGAAAAATCTTAGGGCTCAAGCCCCCTGTTCTGCCATCAGCTCCAGAGGATGACAACCATTTCACCTCAAGTGCCAGCACACCACCACATTATCTTGCTCCCAGAGTGGTGGCTGCTGACGGGGGGGGGGGGGCCGGGGGGGGGTGGGGAATGAGGAAGTCTCCTCCTCTCACCCAATTTCAGTTCTGCCTCTATGGCAAACAGCAGTGGTAGAAGCGGGAGGGAACCTCTGCTCTGTCATTGTACATTCCTTTTTTCTGTTAGCAGTTCGTAAATCAGTGCTCAGGACACACTGCCCCACTTGGAATGACTGTCAACAAATCCTCATAACATTGTTTACTTCAGAGGAAAGAATTGAAAGGGCAGCCTAGGAACAGGTGAGGTTAGAAAGAGGGAGAATGGTGCAGGAAAAGGAGGTGCCAGGGGCCCCGATTTTGCTCAGGAAGGAGCCTAATTTGAATTACAGTACAGGTGAGGAAAGCTTTAAGGCATCATAGCACCACCCTAAGGAGAGGGCTCTTGGCCACTGCACCTTGCCCCACTAACGCAGGTAGCTGAGTTATGTCGGGGACCAGGTGAGAGCCCTGACCTGGAACATCTCATGGAGGTGTGTTCCGTGTACACTCCACCTGACCCCGAGGCCCCTGAGCATGCTCAGACTCTACACCTGGCCTTTGTTGTTCAGCGCCTGGTATACATCGCCAGCTGCCAGAGTTACAGGGGTTTGCAGGGAAGAACTTGTCAGAATTAGTGGAGGTAGCTCAGAAGATGTTCATAACAGTACAGGATGAAAATATAAATAGGCAAAAAGAAATGTGATGTCAGCTGCATGCGAGAAGGAAGCTCAGCTTCGACTTGGAGCCAAAGGGGAATCAAGAACAGGGGGGCTGCTGCACCCACTCGGGGCCTGGACCGCTGTACTTATTGTGAAGAAAATGGTAATTTTAAAGAGACAGTGTCCAAAACTGATTAGTAAGGAAAGAGAAAAGGGACATGTTTGTGGTGGATGCGTCAGACTGATGGGGGCGGGGGTCCTTGTGCCTCAGCCCCAGAGAACCCACCCTAGCAGCAAAGATTGAGGGAAAACTCATAAATTTCCTGATTGGTACAGGGGCAGATTGCTCAGCCAGTGGCCCTACTCTTGGACCAGACTGTACAGGTACAGGTTGTGGCTGGCCAGACCTGCTCATATTTTGCAAGTCATGGCAGCTTCACCTGGGATAACACGTAGCCCCTCATTTTTGTTAATGCGAGACTGCTCTTCCCTCTTCTGGGTTGGCATCTCCTTTCAAAATGGCATGCTCAAATTTCTTTCTCTGCAGCGGGAACCACCGTTGCCACTTGGTCGCAGCTGCCCTTCGGGAGTTCATGTCTAACCGCGTCTTTGCCTCTTCAAGAAGAGTAATACGTGGTAGCTGCCGCGGCAGACAGCAACCTGAGGTGCCACAGACTCCCCGAGTGGACTCAGCCTTTCCCTCAGATTTGGGCGGAGGAAAACCCACCTGCCTTAGCAGCCCGCATTCCTCCATCGCAGGAGGACTTGGCTGGACATGCTAAGCCAGCTCGCTGTGGTCGTGGAAGACAAGGAAGGCATAAAACCCCACATCCAGAGAGTCCTCAAGCAAGGGATGTTGAGGGAATGCCAGTCCCCCTGGAGTGCTTTCCTTCCACTTTCAAAGCTGAAGAGAAATGAGTATCGGCCCACACAAAACTTACGGGCTAGGGCTGGCGAGTTAGCTCAGTGTACTAAGTATCTGCTTGTCAAGCACAGGGACTGGAGTTTGATCTCCAGCACCGCACGCCCTGTGGGCCTTGTTCCCTGGGTGCAGTGAGCCAGCCACCAAGACTGGTGGCCATTGGTAAACCTTACATGAAGCCCTGAAATGGTGTAATAACCGTCTCCTAGGCTGGAACTCTCAATGGCAAAAGTGTTAGAGGACTTAAAAGAGTTGTGAAGGGCCCTAGCTCTGCCTTGCCAGATGTGACTAAGCTCTTTAGCTGGTCATGAGAAAGAAGGAGTTTCAAGGAGAGTTTTTACCACACCTTGGGACCACGGCAGTGCCCCATGGCCTACCTGTCTGAGAGACTGGATTCCGTGGCAGCTGGGTGGCCGTCTTGCTTGCAGGCCACTGCAGCAGCTGTTGCTGACAAGTTGACTCAGTATGTTTATGCCCCGTGCAGGGGAGACACTGCTGTGCAGCCTGGCGGAAAGTGGCTCTCTGGAACCACACTGGCCCAGTATCAGGGATCCCTTCTTGAAGGCTCATGTGTAACTCTTAAGACTGTACAGGCCATCAACCCTGCTTCTCTGTTGCTGATGTCGCTGGAGCCCCTGAAACATGATGGTGTAGAAACTACCAAGGCTGTTTATTCTGCAAGACCTGACCTGCAAGACTCACCTTTCCAGGACCCTGCTCTCATCTTGTTCTCAGATGGTGCAGTATGGTAATAGACGGGGTATGGAGAGCAGGAGCAGCTGCCGTGACTGTGCCACCAACTGACCAGTTGGGAGTGCTGCCTTCTGGTGCGTCAGCCCAAAAGGCAAATGGATGGCTCGTACTTGAGCCTTGGAAATAGGGAGAATAAAAGGATGAATGTTTTCACAGACTTGAGTATTTGCCACTGTGGTAGTTGTTACACTGTGTCAACTTGAGGATGTTTAGCTGGACTGGCTCTGCGAGTTCCAGGCTGTGGGGCCCCCATCCTGCAGGAGGAGGAGGGCCCGCCCTGGAACAAGACTGGTCCCACCCTAGGGCCAGAGGAGCCACCCCAGAGTGACTCAGCACAAAAATTGTGCAGAAGGAGTTGAGGAAGACTTTGTGGGGCCTGCCCACTGGCCTGGCCCTTCCTGCTGCGCTCCCTTGGAGAGGTCCTGGTCTTTGGAGGAGCTTGGTCTTCACAGCCACGCCACTTCAGAGGAGCTCTACTGTTCACAGTGGGGTGCTAGTGCAGAATTTGGAAGAGAGAGGCTGGATGGATGCCACAGCTGCTGCTCTGCATTGTTCTCTGCCGCCATGAACTGCTGTCATTTGCCTTGGGGGCCAGCGGAGTATGAACTGAAACCTCCACACACTGTGCGCTAAATAAACCTTTCCTTCCTTCAAGTGTCTCGTATTTGTCCCAGCAACTAGTAAAAAGTCACTAAGACAGCCACTTTACATTTACATGGCACCATCTAATGAGAGAGAGGCCTCCTAACTACAGAAGGAAGGGACATTAAACATTCATAGGAGAAATTAAACTTGTTACCAGCAGTGTGATGGCCTGCCCAAGTGGCAGTAATACACTGCCCTGGACATCAAAAATCAACTCAGTTGAGGCACAAGGTAATAGGGCCATCGACTTAGCAGCAAAGCAAGTGGCTATGAGAGATTTACTTCCAAAGGCACGAGATATGGCGGCACCGTGCGTTATGGCGGCACCACTTCTCTTGCTGTCCAAGTACTTGGAGACACAGTTAACATGGGCCAAGTCAGAAGGAGCATCAGAAAGAAATGGAAACAAATTTTGCCAGGAGGAAAAGTGCCCCTACTGGAGGAAATGGGACAGCTTGTGACCCAAAGACGACATAGCAAGACCCACTGGGCAAGACAGCAGGACTGCCTGGCCACTACTTCTACATATCCAGTCTTTGGGCCCTGTGTGCGTCAGTGGCCAACACGTAGGTGACCTGTGCTCATAACAACCCAGTTTCTTGCCCACAGCAGGAGCCAGGCATCTGTCACTGGAGAACCCTCCCTTCTGAGGACGTCGAAGTGGATTTCACCAGAATCAAGCCTACAACTGGAAACAAAGTATTTGTTAATGTTTATTTGCACCTACGCAGGATGACTGGAGGCCACACCCACAAAACCTGCGAGGGCTCTGGAGAGGTGATAAAAGCACAGACAAAGTGAATCACTTTCTGGTATGGAGTGCCCAGGACCGCAGGTTCACACAGTGGACTTGCTTTTGTGGGCAGAGTGGTTCAGAGCCTCTTGGCCATTTTGTGCCTAAAATGGAAGTGTCTAGTTGTCCCTCCAAAGTCTTATGCAGCCATGAGGTGAGGACTTCTAGAGTTTGAGGCTAACTCATGATACACTTCAGGATTATGTGTGTTAGTACTGCTGGGATTATTGGTGTGATCTAAGGCAGATGTCCTGAGGCAGAGAGCCTGAATGTAATATAAGAGAGACAGAGAAACAGACTCTCTCTCTGTTGCTCCCCGTTGCCCTGCTTGGTCAGTTGCCTCTGTCACCATTTTGTTACTGTTCCACCGTCATGATCTGGATGTGCCAGTCTGGCTTGGGGCCAGCCGAATATGGACTGGATGCTCCAATACCTGAACTAAATAAGCCTTTTCTTCATCTTGGGTGTCAGGTATTTGTCCTAGCAATGAGAGAAGAGTAACTAAGACTGAATTCGGTACTGCAGGAGTGGGGTCATTGCTGTGACTCACCTAACCATGTGAATTACACATTTCGGGGAATGGCTTATGGGAAGAGATAGGAAAGGTTTGGAGAGGTTACCCACTTGTACAGAGCTGGACAAACGTCAGTTGGATAAACTTTGGCTGTATAGTAGGGAAGATTCTGATCAGAGCTCAGACCAGAAGACTGTCTGGAAGCTTGTGTATAAAGAATGGCTTATGGGCAGAGATAGGAAAGGTTTGGAGAGGTCATCTACTTGTGAAGAGCTGGAAAAGCTTTGGCTGTTCTGCAAGGGAGACTCTGGTCAGAGCTCAGACCGGAAGACTGATAAAAGACCTGCCTGTAAAGACCATTCTGGGGAGATTTCTTTTAGGAAGAAGGACTACATTGGTTGTTGGATTCCAGATGATTTGTGCTATGGTTTGGCTGAAAGTCTGTTGGAAGTTTGCTCATGCCCAGAGACTTTGCCTAAGATTGACATTAAGCATGGCAGACTGATTAATCTTTCAAGAGATATTTCAAAGCAGAACTACTGGGGCAGTGGCATGGTTGTTATTGGCAGCTTTTAGCCAGATTTATGTTGAAAATCAAGAGCAAAGAGCCAGGCAGGCTGGCTCAAAATGTTGTGAGTTTAGCTAGGAAAGAAGCTCTAATAATTATATGGACTGCAAAGAGAACTGAAAGGATCTCCATTGCTGGGAAGGAACCAGAGAATTGAAAAGATGGCTCGAGGGCATTACAGGAGATGGCAGATTTCCACCCTTTGCAGCCTCAGAATTGCAAGGGAGAAAGACTTTGTCTTGAGAAGAAAGCCATAGATCCCCAAGTTTCAGAATGGTGGCAGCAGCCAAACCAGGTTCCAAAATGGCACCGGCATGGAGAATTTGTTTATCAGGATCAGAGTGTTCATCAATCCAGGTATATGACTCCTACCACCAAGAGAGTAGGAAGTCTGGTTTAGTTGGAAGATGTTGCCATCATCCTCATGGACTGGTTTTAGGCGCATACAGAATGTAGGAGTTCTGAGGTTAAGAATGTTTCTACCTCGATTTCAGAAGGCCTGGGAGGCCAGGCAATGTGCCCCTAAGAGAGCGGTGTGTGAAGCAGAGAATGAGAATTCAGTTCAGTGGAAGCCTCAGAAGTTTGGAAAGGCCAGAAATGTGGATCCTCTAACAGAAACTACAAAAAGGGAGCAAAGCCAGCCTAGAAGAAAAGCCATGGTAACTATCACCAAGAGTGCTGCAGGGGTGGAGCTTCATGGAGCTCACAATTCAGTGCTGACTGTTTTTTTGGACACTCCAGTTGGAACTATGGAATTTAATGTTTGCCCTGTTGGATTTTGGACTTGTGTTAGTCCCAGTGTTTTGTATTCCCCTGTTGTTTACAACTTTAGGAATGGTAAAGTTTATCTTGTGCCTTTGAACATTGGATGTGTTTAACTTTTCTTTTGTATAGGAGCACACAGAGAAGAGTTTGCCTTGGATCTTGGAGGAGATTTGGGACTTGGACTTTTCAGCAATGCTGAAAGTTTTGGGACTTTGGCAACTCTTCCAGATGGACTAAAATGTCTTTTGTACAAAGGGATATGTATGAGAGTTTGGGGGTCCTGGGGTGAAATGTTATGGTTTGTGTCTAGTTGTCCCTCCAAAGCCTCATGCAGTCATGAGGTGGGACTTCTAAAGTTTGAGACTAACTCATGATCCACTGGGATTATGTGTTTTAGTACTGTTGGGATTATGGATTTTGGTACAGTGGGATTATAGGTGTGGTTTGACGCAGAGAGCCTGAATGTAATATAAGAGAGACAAAGAAACAGACTCTCTCTGTTGCCCTGGTTGGTTGGTTGCCTTTCTCTTGCCATTTTGTTGCTGTTTTGCTGCCATGATCTGGATGCTCTCTGCCCTGTGCCACTCAGCTTTGTGCCAGCTGAATATGAACTGAAACCTCCAGTAACTGTGAGCTAAGTAAACCTTTCCTTCCTTCTTCTTGGGTGTTGGGTATTTGTCCCAGCAATGAGAGAAGAGTAACTAACACAAGCCTATTGGCCACAAAGTTTAGGCCAAGTGGAGCTATAGAACTGCTCCCAGAAGAACACTCCGTGCAAACTAGTCTAAGAGACAGGTGCGAATTGGGTGTCTATGCTCAGATGGCCTTACTGTGGTTGCACTGTACCCTATACGGGGATGGACTCACTCCTTCTGAAATCCGTTCTGGGAGGGCTCCACCCTTGGTACCAGTGCTGGAGGACTGCAAGAAATTGGGACTCTGGGCCTGCATCAGCAGCTTCTGGCACTGCAAAAGGTCTTAAAGAGACCACAATGAACTGTGTTATAGTATCACCCCTCGCCCTTCATAGCCCGATGTATTCCTTTGAATCTGTGGATGGGTATCAGTCAAAAGTTAGGAGGAAAAACCTCTGACATGAGTGAGGCCACTTGATGCTGTCATAATCATGCCCACCTCTGTCAAAGTTGGTTGCACACCATGGATTCACTATGCATTCATGAGTGAAAAAGTAGGTAGCTGAAGCCCCACAAGCTCTTCCATCTCCCGGACTTTGTACACCTTGGCACTTTGAACAGTTCAAGCAGACAGTTCCAGCCAAAGCACTGCAATTACCCTGCCTGTCCAAGAGACACTAGTCCCCTCAGCAGCTGCCACAGGATGGGTGTCTGTTATGGTTTATGTCTAGTTGTTTCCCTAAAGCCTCATGTAGTCATTGGATGGGGACTTCTATAGATTGAGATTTGACTCATGAGTCAGTGGAATTATGTGTTTTAGTACTGATGGGATTATAGGTCTGAGTAGGGCTGGGACAATGGGTATGGTCTGGGGCAGATATCCTAAGGCAGAGAGCCTGATAGGAATATAAAGAGAGGCAGACTAAAGCTGTTGCTCTGCTGCCCTGATTGATTGGCTGCCTCTGCCACCATATTGTTGCTGTTCTGCTACCATGAACTGGATGCTCTCTGCCCTGTTCCACTCAGCCTTGGGCCAGCTGAATATGGACTGAAACCTCCAGTAACTGTGAGCTAAATGTCACAAGACTGTGACATTTCTTGTCGCGATACGCAAAATACATGAAATCCTCACTTTTGGAAGGACAAGGCTGACCCAGAAAAACGTTCCTTCCCTGCCTGCAGGGTCCAAAAATGAGCAATCTGCTGGTGCTCCCACGCATATGAGGGTGAAAACCCTGACGTGATCCTGGCTCAGCCTGGCAGTACGTGTATCCAAAAGTAGTGGGGGAAAATTGTGACAAAGAAAGAGAGGCACATTGCGCACACTGCGGTTGTGAGATGATCAGGCTTGGAGGAGGGGATCCCCACAGGAGCTCAAAGCCCAGGATACAAAGTGATGGATGTGTCCAGGTATAAAGACGTGCTGGGGGCCACACAGGGTATTCAGATGGGTTTAGCTTGCAGGTTAGAACTGTTACAAAATGATGACCCACTTTGGTCTATGGGACTCACCTGGGGAGTGCATATGAGCAACAGGGTCTCGGAATATGACTTGGTAATACTAAGATCACTTACGGAGAAACAACCCTATAGAGGCTAGCAGTCCCTTTTTATTAGGGGACACGAGTCCCCTAATTATTCCAGATGTGGGTCAAGAAAGGTGCCCCCGGGCCCCAGGGCTTAGGGAGGTCAAACTCACTTCTTCAAAAGCTGGCCTCACAGATGTAATTGAGCTGCGGGCTGACTCAGAGATCTATCCAATACTCAGTGAAACCCAGTACTTGTTAAACTTGTCCGACTCCAAATCAGTTGAGGCCTTTCCATGTACATCTGGTCCAGCCTGCCATTCTATGAGGCCGTGGCTTCCTGAAATCTGTGACAACTAGCCAGTTTACGTGCTCATCAGAGAGAAGGAACCACTGCGTCCTTCTATGACACAAACAGTACATACTCCATCTCTTGTACAGGTAGAAACACTGATGCCTCGTTGAACCGGTTTGTTTACATAACACTTCATCGGTCTTAGTTTATAAAAGAAGGAAATGATACGAACACAGTGTGTAATTTACACCACAGAAGATGGTGTCCTGGATGTTTCCAGTGTCCATTCAGGTTGATGAAGGACACACGCACAGTCCGCACAGCCGCCCAACACCTCCACCACGTCTGTCTCAATCTCTAAATAAAGTTGAAGCGACCCTTTCCACTGGAGACTTGGGCGTGGCAGTATGTCTGTAGTCCCTGCGTTCTGTACGGCTGATGGAGGAGGGTCATAAATTTCAGCTCAGCCAGGGCAGTGCAGCGATGCCCTCTCACGGTGATGAAAATAAAAACAAAAGTAAATAAACAACGGACGGGGATGTCGCTCAGTGTAAACAATCGCCAGGCACAAACACGCACACGTACCCAGGTTCCCCCAAACCCAGGAATCTTATCCGCAGGCTCCCCGGAGAGATCCCAGACTTAGCTTCCCAGCGGGCGGACTGGACCCTTTTGTGCTTTGGTGCTGGTGGCGCCACAATAGGCGCGGTCACCGCATTACCCGGAAACACTTGGGGCTACGACACATTGCCTGGCTCCTTGGTGACCGAGTGGGGCGGGGCACTGCGTGTGGGCGTGGCCTTGGGCAGGACTTCCGGCCTCTTCGCCGTCTCTTGGGCGAGTTGGTGTCAATTCTTTAGCCAGTCCTTCCGGTGTCTGGCGTTGATGACGCAAGGCTGATGGGCGCTGAGGGCGGGGCCGCGAGCCTGAGTGTTGCAGCTTGCTGTCACTCCGGAGTCGATGGCAGTAGCTGAGTTAAGGCACCCGGCCCAGGTGAGCACCGCCTTTCCTCCAGGAGGACCATGAGGAGCCGCCACCTCGTCCTGGAGGCCGGGCCATGCTGGCGCAGGCGGAATAGGGCCGCCCAACAGAGGAAGGGTCGCGAACGGTGCAGTGGGGCCGTTGCGCCTGCTTTCCAGGCTCCACTGCTGAGAGAGGTCAGTTACTCGGGGCACCGGGGCACAGGGCTTGACAGTTGACTTGGGCTCAGTTACCCAGCTTTGGGGTAGTGCCGGGGTCCAGGGAGCATCCTGGTCACAAGCCTCTGGTCTGGTTGTTCTCGCAGGGTCCAATGGCTGCTCAGTCGCTCCTGGCACCTGTGCAGGTAAGGTGCCCAGTCGCTCACCGCTCCAGGCCGCCACGCACATTTCCTTCAGACACCTGCTGACTTTCGAGTAGGACCTGGGCAATCACCCAGGTCAGGGAGCTCTGTCTACCTTCGGAGTTGTGTGGACAAGTCCCCATTTAGGGCCACCAAGGAGCTTCTCGCAGGGGCTCGGCTACTAGCCCACAGACCTGCTTGGTGGTGAGTGGTTAGGGAACTGGGGTCCTTCCCTTCCTTGACAGTGAACTGCAGGCAGGAGACAGGCGGCAGGCTTGGGCGGAGCGCCCATGAGGTTGGGCATCTTCTGTGGGGCCGTGTGAGCTTTGGATTAGAGGAGGGAGGTTGTCTGTTCCAGGTATTGACGGGTTCTGTCTGGTTGCAGAACAGAGAACAGTGAATGGACATAGCCGGTACTAATGACCCCGGAGTATGGCATCTCCTCAGGTCCGGGAGCTGGGGAGGAAGCTGGGCATGAGGAGGAGCGCATGGGGTGTGGCTTGGGGGTCTCGTGGAGTAGCAGCTCACTTGCGGTCGTCAGCCCCTGTCTTGGCAGGGTAGTGTCGCCTTTGAAGATGTGGCTGTGTACTTCTCTTGGGAGGAGTGGAACCTTCTCAGTGAGGCCCAGAGACACCTGTACCTTGATGTGACGCCAGAGAACTTGGCACTCACGTCCTCTCTGGGTAAGTCTTGTAAGCCCATTCTTGTCCTCTGAGATGGCCTCTGCCTCGCTCCTGTTTAGGCGCCGCTTTGTGCCGAGATCTGGGCCATGGCACGGTGGCTTGTCTCAGTTCCCTGGGTAGGTGTGGTGGACCTGGAGCCTGCTGTTGCCCCTGTTCATAGCACCTACTGCTCCAGAGGCTCACGGTGAGGAGTCAGGGTCAGTTGTCTTGTAATGAGCTTCAGAAAGCGCCTCCAACTGACCTTCTGCCTGTCTGCTAACTGGAGACAGGAGAGGAGGCAGGAGGCCAGTGCCTACAAGTGTCGCTGCCTTCTCATTCCTGACACTTGTCTACTCCCAGCTGTGGTGCAAAATCTCACTCATGTTGGCAGTCTCACGTGCCCACAAGTGTCGCTGCCTTCCCGTTCCTGACACTTGTCTACTCTCAGCTGTGGTGCAAAATCTCACTCATGTTGGCAGTCTCATGTGCCCACAAGTGTCGCTGCCTTCCGGTTCCTGACACTTGTCTACTCCCAGCTGTGGTGCAAAATCTCACTCATGTTGGCAGTCTCACGTGGACTCGGAAGAACGGCCTCTCAGGTGCCCTTGATCCGTTGTTCTTTTGTGGAACAATGTATGACAGTTTGTCACTTTGATCATTGCTACGTGTGTAGTTTAGTAGAACTTGGTCCATTCACCTTATTGGGCAACTATCACCACCCTCCCATAGGCTTCCTTCCTCCTATAAAACGGAAACCTATTAAATAGTAATTTCCTTCATCCGCTGGCAACCACCATGGTGTTCTCTGTGTCTCTGTACATTTGACTTAAGTACCTTCTATGAGCAGAAGCAAATGATACTTGTTCTTTTGCATCTCATTTGCTTAAACACTTAGCTTAATATTTTCAAGGTATATCTATGTGGTAGGATGAGGCCCAGTGTGCTTTTAAGGCTAATATTCCTTCGTAAATATGTACTGCGTCATATTTGTCCATAATCCATCACTGCATGCTTATATTCTTTCTACATTTACTCTATTGTCAGTAATGGTGCTGTGAATATGGATGGATACACAAATGTTTTTTCATGTTCCTATTTTTAATTGCAATAGATATGTAAAAGTGAAATAGTGTTGGTTTTTTTTTTTTTTCATTTTAGATAAAAAAAATAAAATACCAGTGCAACAGTTTCAAAACAGGTTAGTAGGGCAGTTACAATAATTAATACATTGCATATTATTGTCTTCATATTAGTTATTCAGAGGACAAGATGCAGACATGATATCTTGTCTAAACAATATTAGTACAAACTGTTCTTCTCAATGAACTAAAAGAAAGTAGCTATGTATCCTATCATATACACACATGACTTTTTTCACAGTAAAATAGTCCTTTATATCATTGTGTTTTGTCAGAGATGGGTATTACATTGCAGTTAGAGAGGTTATATTTGGAGAAATCTTTAAAGGACTGTGTCATACTTGATGCCAGGCCAAAGATTGTAGGTACTTGAATTCAGCAAAATAACCCAATATAGTTCAGTAGTCCATAATAGTAGTGAGTGATCAGCATAGTTGGCAATTGTCAGAAGTTGTTGACTTGAGTCTTTTACAGCTCAGCATATTAATATAGCTTTACATTTTATACCTTGCGGCAGCACTTTTCTGCTACATGGTTAAGACCAAGTTAAAGCAAGACCTATGTAACTAAATATATAACCTTTGTATCTGACAAGGTCAGTCAAATCCCCTCAGGATTTACCCTGAAACCATGGTAGTCCATCATTGATCTGTGTGTCTGTCTTTATGGAAGAATAATACTTAGTTATCCATTTTCAATATATTTTAATCATTTTAGCTATTCAGTGACCCATGAATATAAGCTTTAGTTTGGATTTTTCTCTTTGCCAAGGAGAAGAAAAAATATGGGATTTTGATGGAGTTTTTATTGATTTGCTGAGCACTTTGGGGTACTACAGACATCCTAATACTAGCCCAATTGATAAATAAATGATATCTTCTTACTTTTTATTATTCTTTAGTTATTTTGGCTATATTTATATAGTTTTTATAGTGTACATTTTTTTACTTCCTCAGTTAATTCCTTAGTATTATATATTTTTTGATGCCATTATGGTATTTAGCAACTGATTTCAATTAAGGAAGTCTGAAATTCAGCATTATATCTGAGGTAGCAATGAGGACAAAAGAAATTAAAGATGGATCCCATATTCATGTTGAGGAGGCTCAGGAAAATGAAAGCAGAGAGCGTGTATCCAATCTTCAAAGCATAAAATATCACATTTATAACACACACAGTATATGTACTATGGAAATTTCCAAGCAAACAAAGATGGCCTCAATAAAGGGTCTGCAGTCTTTCCAGTCTGATAACTCCAACCCACATTGTTCTGTTTTTCTCAATTCTGGTCTAAAATTCTATGGATAAAACTTAAAATCTGAAAAGGTTTTGTGGATAAAAGAGAGTATGATGTTGGCTTCAAGTGACAGGTAAGTAGACGCATGGCCTTTGTTTAAGAAACATTATGCTGCCCACAGCCTGGAAATCATAGTACTTAATCTCATCCTTGGTCAAGGACACAGTGTCTTAGCTACAATTTAATGATTACATAGAAATTCAGTTCTTCAGGCAACAGAAAGAAGGCAAAGTAGTAATTAGGCATGAAGTGTTCATTTCATCATTTCTGTTTTGCTTTCAGGTTGCTCATGTGCAGCGGAAGATGAAGTGGTACCTTCTACGCTGGACTTTTCTGTGCAGTTGTCACAGGTTGGAACTCCAAAAGAAGAGTCCTTGTCCCAGAATGACTATGCCTGTGAAGTGTGTGGCTTGGTTTTCAGAGATATTCTGCATGTGGCTCAGCACCATGGAACACGCTGTGGGAAAAAAGTGTATTCCTGTGGGAAGCAGTTCTGCTTCACTGATCGTCTTACGCTGCACCCAAGTCAGCACGTTAAAGAGGCACTCTTTAGAAGCTCTGTGGACAGAACCTCATTTATAAAGAGCTGCATGGTCCATGTGTCAGGAAAGCCTTTTACCTGGAAGAGCACTAGGAGAGGCTTCCTGACCAGCGTGGGATTTCCCTGCTCACAAGTCACCCACGTGGGGAAGAAATCAAGTAATTGCCAGGTAGCCTTTCACATTGGGAAAAACTATAACTGGGGAGAATGCATGAAAGCCTTTGGCCAAACAAACATACTAGTTCCAGACCAGAGAAGCCTCACTGAGAAAAGGCTTTTTGAGTGCAGCAAGTGTGGGAAAGCCTGTACATGAAGATGTAATTTGATTCAGCACCAGAAGGTCCACAGTGAAGACAGGCCTTATGAATGTAGTGAGTGTGGAAAATTCTTTACCTATTACTCCAGCTTCGTTATCCATCAGAGAGTTCACACTGGAGAAAGGCCTTATGAGTGTGATGAATGTGGGAAATCCTTCAGTCAGATCTATAGTCTCAGTAGCCACAGGAAAGTTTACACTGGAGCAAGGCCTTACGAGTGTGGAGAATGGGAAATTTTTTAGCCAAAGGTCCAACCTCATTCAACACCAGAGAGTTCACACTGGAGAAAGGCCTTATGGGTACAGTCATTTACCACCAGAGAGTACATACTGGAGAGAGGCCTCATGAGTGCAGTGAGTGTGGGAAATCCTTTAGCCGAAGTTCTAGCCTCACTCACCACCGAAGACTTCACACTGGAGAGAGGCCTTAAGAGTGCAATAAGTGTGGGAAGTCTTTTAAGCAAAGCTCCAGTTTCAGTTCACATCAGAAAGTCCACAGAGAAAGGCCTTATGTATGTGGAGAATGTGGGAAAACTTTTAGCCATAGCTCTAACCTTAGAAACCACCAAAGAATTCACACTGGAGAAAGGCCTATTAAGTGTAGGGAATGTGGAAAGTCCTTTAGCTGCAAATTCAACCTCATTAAGCACCTGAGAGTTCACACTGGAGAGAGGCCTTATGAGCGCAGTGAATGCAGGAAGTCCTTCAGCCAAATTTTTAGCCTCATTCAACATCGGCGAATTCACGCTGGAAAAAAACCCTATCAGTGTAGTAAGTGTGAGAAATCCTTCAGCTCCAAATCTGTCCTTACTCAACACCAAAGAGTTCACACTTAGCTGTGCATGGAACACACACATTCCTTGTGCTGTCAGTGTGCTGCATCGAGTTGAGCCTCAGGGTCTGAAGCCTCGTGGTGGGGAGAGTTCGCTTTACTTCCAGGTCCGTAGAAGCTTAAAGCAGCTGTGTAACTTTCCAACGTGTGCAAAGGCTTTTCTATTTGTCACTGTTCTGAGACAGGAAATTTGACCTCTACACTTGCAAGTCTACACACTGTACCAGTCCCTAGTCCAACATGTACGGTGGAGCCGGGTTGTCCTTCCCTCTTGTGGGATGAAGTCTTGGCAAGTCTGGGTTTTCATTCTTGTTCTTGTACACGTCTCCAAGTTAGGGTATGAACTTGATCTAGACAGTACTGATGATCCAGGTAAGTAAGTGTATTTGAGCAGCTTATTGCAAAGAGCCCTTTTAACACTACGTTAAAAATAGCCTCTGTGTTATCAACATGGAAACTACTTGCTTATATTGTTTTAATTTTCATAATAAAGTCTTCATTATTATTTAAATCTTGGAGTTCTAGTCACTGTGAGATATGTTCAAGACAGTAAAAAAAAAAAAAAATCCCACAAAACTTGTGGTGTGTGTGGGGTGCACTTAAGATAACTTGGTACCTCAGACAGGAAGAATAAAGTGAAAATGTAGCTGTCTTCCCTGGGTTGGCCTGTAGGCTGTGTAAGTTGTGGATTGATTGATTGATTTATTGATTGATTGATTGAATTTTGTGGATTTAGTGCCAGGACCTTCTGTGGGCTCAGAGGACACCTTCAGCAGGCAGAAAGTTGTAACCTCCTTTGTACAGGACAAATTAGTTGCAGATTTTTGTTTGCTTGTTTTTGTTTTCCTTGTTGGTTGCTTACAGAAGATACATGTGGTGTCCAGCTCCATGGACACCATGTCTGCCCTAAGTTCTGCACAAGCATCAAGAGGCCTGGTGCCCATAATTTATTAAGCTTCTGTTGCTGTCATCACAGGACCAGAGAGACAAAAACATAGGTACAAAAACTCAGGATTAATAGGTAGTGATGGAGACAGCAGCGAGGTGTGTGCAGTTTGTGTTTTTGTTTTTTGGTAAAATGTCCTAGTAATTCTGATATATGTGCAAAAATTGTCATGATGTTCAGGCATGTGTATTTGCTCCATAGCTGAAGTTACTGCCAGGAAAAGAAAGTAAGTGGGAAGTTTCATGTATTCCAGTATACTTTTTGACATGTTTACAGGCTACATGTGTCCTGCTTTAAATCAGAATAGGATCGTGGTGCTTCCCAGGTTGTGTTATGTCAAGCAGGCCCTGGTACTGGAAAATTGACCTCACTCTCAGGTGAAAACGGAGGTGTGCTTAGGAGACAGTGGGATTCTGACTTTTCCTAGACCTTGGGTTCACCTATAGGTAAAGCTGTAGGCAGCATGTACAGTATAAGTCTTGTCCTGGAAAAATAGACTTTAAGGAAAAATAATGACTGTTTTAGAAAAAAAAAAAAAAGCATTATTGCTACCATGCTTCTAATACCAAATGTATTAAAGAAAATTTGAGCCAGAAAGGAAATGGGACTAGATCTAGTAAAACAGAAGTGGAAAAAATGTATGATTAATATAAAGGAACATAACTACACATCTGCAAATAGCCTCATAAGATTATTATGTACAGTGTACACAGTAAAGACTTGTGGGCAGTGGCATGTATATATACTGCTGTATAATGTCCAAAAATCACAGTAGAATGGAGGTAAGAACTGGGGTTTTTTTGTTTCGTTTTTTGTTTGTTTGTTTTGTTTTGTTTAGAACTTTGTGTTTTAAATTTCAAACTCTTGACACTACATTTGAGAGTAAAAGTATATAACTAATCCTACAAACTTTTTTTGTAGGGTACTAGACAATAAGGGGTGCCATACCACTGGTGGAGCTATATCCTTGGTCCTGTTGATTGATTGATTGCTTGGTTGATTGATTGTTTGGTTGACTGATTGCTTGGTTGAGTCAGGGTCTCACTAAGTGTCACAAGGTGGACTCAGACTTGTGATCCTCCTGCTTCAGCATCCCTCAGTGGTAGGATTTTACCCAGGCACCATTATGTGAAGCTCCTACACTGTTTTAATCCAGCTAGATCTGACAAGAAAAACATGGATGGGTAGATGATATAGAACTGATGTTTAGGTAGTCTTTAGAGTTTATGTTTTGTTAACCATACAGCATTGACAATGATTAATATGTCCATAACCTAGGGAAAATGATTAGTAATGAAAACCTGAATTAACAAAACTATAGTATTAATGGAACATAGCACATTAATAAGTTATAAAGTAGGGTCAGGTCACTGATGAACTGAAAGGATTTCACAATATACAAATCAGGGTGTGATCAGAATTCTTACATAATAGAAGAGTTTCTCACGCTGATGTATCTATGACATGCCTTCAGCTCGCACATGTAGCAGTAGAAATGTAGGAGTTATCCGCTCATGCTAGGAATTAGGCCAGAGTGGTGCTCTGCTACACTTATTTAACCACTGTATATGAGTTCAAACTCACTGACCTAAGTAAAAAATGCAAAGATGAGAAGATGCTACTGGAGAAGTAAAAATGAAATAATTTGCACAGGCCAGGATAAATCCCAAAAAAGTAGTTTTTTTTTTCTTCAATTTTCTTAATTTCATGTAACTTTTTTTGCTTGTTCCACTTTTGCATGCATATATCTGATAACCTGAACAAATCTGAATACACTGCAATATAATATATTGTCAAAGGGGCTGGGGAGATAGCTCCGAGGCACAAATGCCTGCTGGGCAAGTGGAAGGTCGTGAGTTCGAACCCTGGTCCCACAAAAAAAAAAAAAAAATAATAATAATAATAATATATTGTCAAACTCGTATTCTTTTGTTAGTGAAATTCTGTACTATTAGTAATTATTTGTTTTAAATACTGTTTTGTACTTTGTTAAAAACTAAAAATTTTATTTTTTTCTCATTTAACTTTATTAAAAATAATTATATATCATAAAAATTTTAGATAAATATTGAAATGTTAAAGATATAAGATGTAGACTTAATTTTAGATAAATTTCTGAATTGAATACATAACATGAGATTAATAATTACACATTATGAATTATTTACAAACTTAAATGAATATAATAAAAATTGTGTAAAGTAACACATTTACAGTTCAGTCATATAAGAGTTCACTCTGTCAAAATTAAGAAAATTATATTCATATAATTAAAATTCTCAGAGTAGAAAGGGTAGGCAATATTTAAAGATTTAAAATTTCTGAATTTAGTTGAAATCAGCACATTTCTAAAAAAAAAAAAAAACCAGCCAGGGGTAGTGGTGCATGCCTGTAATCCCAGCACTTGGGAGGCTGAGGCAGGAGGATCGGTGCGAGTTCGAGACCAGCCTGGCCTACAAAAGTGAGCTCAAGGTCAGCCTGAACTGCACAGTGAGACCCTGTCTCAAAAAAGACAAAAAAAAAAAAACCAAGAAGAAACTTGCACAAGAAATTTGAATAAAATTCAAATACCAAGATG
>PVJA010035838.1:0-21551 GCA_004027025.1 Myocastor coypus | reverse complement strand
AAAAAAAAAAAAAAAAAAAAAAAAAAAAAAAAAAAAAAAAAGAAACAAAAAACTAACTATGGAGGACTCCAAGATGGCCAAATAAGTGCCTGGTGCTCAGCTCTTTCAAGGGAAGGGTCCAAATAACAAATGAATGCTGCTTTTCAAGATGCATGGTTAAGAGTAAGCACTGGTTCTCAGAAAGGGAGCAACAGGAACCCTACGACGGGGAGAGCTGGTATGGTAGGAGGGAGAGAAGAATAAAAGAAGATTCCCTATTGTGGGGGAAAGAGTAAATAGGAGAATTCCACCAGATCCCATCACTGAGGACCCCAACAAACCTAACTACAGAAGAGTTCCACAATCATCAGAGGCTTAAATTCCAGTGAGGGAGCTGCCTAGACAGTTAGGGAACTACCTGGAGTCTATACAGGCGAAGAACTTACTTTGTGAGTCCTTAGTCCAAGTCCTTCACTTTAGGTGAAGAACTTACTTTGTGAGTCCTCTAACCCCCAGAGTCTAGATTGCTATAAATCAGCACAGTGCTGAGGATGGAACCACCACTAGAACTCACACTATTCTCAGTGAAAAAAGTTCCTGCTTATCCATCTTTGGGACTCCATGAATATTTCATCACACTTGCATAAAAGCCTGCAACTTCAGGAATTCATCTAGCTTCAGCAGTGTAACTGTGACCTGGCACCCAAGTCTATGTAGTGCCTTTCTCTATGGGAAACAGGTGTTTCATCACAGCAAGGGGTAGCACCATAAGATCCAAGAAATCAAGGTATCTATCCCCTGGGACACACGGTACTTTGGCACATAGTTTCGTCAGTTGATCTGCCATGTGCTACTACTAGGCCCTGAAGCCAATACTCCTGGGCTCATATTACCCTTTGCCACTAACGTTGGCTATGACTAATATATTAGCACTGGGATGTACCCATGCCCATCATCAGCATGCTACTGAGCTAGAGAATGAGTTTCCGGTGTTCCATAAAGCCTCCCACTATGCCTAACTGCTGTGGTAATGCAACTGAAGAGGCATCTCCCACTGCTGCAGCAGGGCCTGAAGATGTGTATTCTATGGGCCATACTTTAGTGCCATCCACAATCACTAGAGGCCTTATTATAAGGACATATCCACAAGGAACCACACTAGCAGTGGTATTACTGGTATTGCTAGAAACTATTGCTACTAATGGTGTTATAGAACTTAGGGCTATGGCACAAAATCTGTGGTATGTGTGCCTTGGAGGGCTATTTTTATCATGTAAACACTAAAAGGTTTGCCACCACTGCCCTAATGCTCTACTCTCCATGTCCTTGGTGCTATAGCCTCTGGAGATGCTATGGTGAGTACTCTGCCACATTGCTGCATGCACCATACCTGCCTGGGCTTCTTTTTTTTTTTTTAAAAAAACTTTATTATTATTTTTTTGAGACAGAGTTTCACTATGTAATTTTTTGGGGGGAGGGCAGGATCAGGATTCCAACTCACGACCTTGTACTTGCCAGGCAGGCACTTTCACTATGTAATTTAGCTTCCTTCTACTCAGTATGTAGCCCAGGCTGGTCTTGAATTCATAGAATCCTCCTGCTTCAGCCTCCTGAAGGTAGTAGGATTATAAGTGTGCTCCACCACACCCAGCCCTACCTGTCTTTTTTTTTTTTTAAGTGTCTCCACCCATACACAGTTCAAAGAATTGAATAGGCTCTCTGACCCTGGCTATCAGTTATAGGTGAAGAAAGCTATAGATTACACTGTGGTGCTCAACTGTAAACTAAGTCAATACAGTTAAGAAACACTACATTAGGACAGTGGTGGTGAACCTTTGGCCTGTGTGCTAGCCACACTATCACTGAAAACTCTAGAACGTTTGCCATCACTCCCTTAAGACAAATTCTTCTGGAGAAAGCATTCTACTGTGAAAGTCACTGTATAGAAATGATAAAAGCAACTTATTTGACAGATGGATAAGTATCACCAAAGGGAAAGAAGTATTAAAAAAAGAAAACATACTATCTTTTAAAGGAACATAATACCTCCCTAGCAAATGATCACAAAGATGAGGTTATTTATGATAGAGTCAGTAAAGAATTTACAATACAGGTAGTGAGATTGTAGATCAATAGGCTACAAATGGTATAGAGTGTTGCATAAAATTAGGAAAACAATTTGTGATATAAATGAGAAATTCAGCCAAGTGATTGAGATTGTGGAAGAAAAAAAACAAATCTGAGACTTGAGTAACTGAATGAGTCAAATAAAAATATAGTTGAGATTCTCAACAGACTACACTAACTAGTGGAAAGAACTGAATATCCTCAGAAGCTATCCTAAAGAGAGATGGGCAGGGCATCTACTAGCAGTATTTTTAGCAGCTATCGGATAATTTATTCACTTCTAAGAGCAAATTACAGATTCAATACAGTCTCTTACAAAATACCTGTGCTTCTTCACAAACTAGAAACCACAATCCTGCAGGTCATATGGAACCTAACAGCTAAAGCAAAACTGAGCAAAAAGAACAAAGCTGAAGATATTAAAATACCTGATCTCATGACATAACTATAGGCATATCGCAGCTTGAATAGTACAGTGGAGTAGGTGACTCTATGGCATGCATGCTGCAAGCAGGCTGTTTCTATCATTAAAAGCTATAAAACTAGATACTTGCATAAAGATCAACACAAAGATCTGACTATACAAAGCCCTAAATTAAGTTCTGAAATAGCTAGTATCTACATTGAGGAGCGTGAAGAACATGCATGAGCCTATTTTCTGTGAGTTCTTGATGGAATAAAGTGGGGGCTAAGAAGATGGAGCATGGCACCCCGACAACAGTAGGGGTTGTGGCAGAATAAGTAGTAAGCAGTACAGTGATTACCTCAGAGCCCTTTTACTCTGAAACGGTAACAATTCACTTATAGGACATATACATATTTTGCATAGGGATTTGCCTTTCCTGCCTTGCTATCTAACTTTGAAGTTGCTCACAGAAACACCATGGTGACAGTGACACCATCACTGTTAAAAGATTTGGTAATGAATTAAGGATATAAACCCCAAAGCTGACTAAGTCCTTTCTAAAATTAATACTATCTAATAATAAAATAGTAAAATATCCAATGCATATACATTTTTTCTCCTCTGTAAAGTATAAACACACAGTGAATTATCTCCCTTCATTGCTTTTTTAAAAATGTATTTAGTACAGGGTCAACATGGTCTCATTACACAGATTGGACTTTAGTGATCCTTCTGTATTCAGCCTTCCAAGTGCTGTGATTACAGGCATGCATCACTGTGTCCAGTCTCAACCACTGTTTCTGTGTGCCCTGGGGTGGGGCTTGACAGGCATGTGGGGGCTCAAACCCCATCTCTGCAATTCACTGAACTATCTGGCTGGCCCTTCTCTTCATTGCTTAATGGGGTAAAGGACAGAGATCTCTGAAATAGTCCTTTCAAATAGCCCTCTGGTTTAACGACAGTATTTTTGATGATTTAGATATGATTTGAATGTGTTCCACAAAGTTTTATGCCTGAAAAGGTTGGCCCTCAAGCATTGAGGTAGAATAATTTCGAGGTGGGACCTAGCAGAAAGTAGAACTTCCTGGGACACTATCTTGGAAGGGATTAAGGTTCTTTTACAGAGTGGCCTGGCTCTGCCAAGAATGGCTTGCTATGAGAAGAATGGATTTGGCACTCTCCAGTCTCTTGCTTCCTGTTTTCTCACTAGATCTCTTCCAGGAGCTCTAGCCATTGTGATGCCATCAGCTAGAAGAATAACCTACACCTGATCAGAAACTGCACTATGCTGTTTAACCTCAAAAATTGTGAGCCAAAACCCATCCATTTTCTTTAAGAAGAACAGACTAAGATAAAATAAGCCATGGGACTTTCAGAAACTTAAATAAAAAATTTGACTATGTAAATTAAATCACACTGGAAAAAAAATAAAACCTAATGATTAATAATGCATCCACAGTATTGATATATGATGGTATGATGGAAGATTAAAAATTGAAAATTTCCAGCAATATATTTTTTATTGTAAAGGTCTGACATTTAAAGAAAAATATTCCAATGGAAAATTTAATAACTACTCAAATGTCATTTAGAGTTCCTGCAGTAAAAGATTCACCTTCGATGATATTAGTTAATGTATTCTCATGAGTAATATTATGGCTCATTTTTACAAAAAATGACATTAAGGAAACTATTTCAGACATTTCTGCAACGTGGAGAAAGCAGTATCATAATCTACACTGCTTCTACATTTGATCTCTGAGGCTATGGTCAAGCTTTTGCACTTTATATATCCCATCATTTTGCTTAGGCCTAGTTATATTATATGAAGGGGAGCAAAACAGTAGAATAAAGCTCTTAAATGTTTTGTTTGTTTGTTAAAAATAACCGTGAAGTCGCTGTAATTGCTGAAATCATTATGAACATTAAAAACTTTGACTCTTTGTAGTAGAGTGCAAGTGCACTGTGTAGCTGAGTTCCTCAATATAAATGCTGTCAGAAATAAGTCCTTAACTAAGGGACTAAGGGATTTCAATGAACTGAAAGAGACCATCGTGGATCAGTGGGTATGGTAACTTAGTTCTCATTATTATTATGGAAATATAACTTAAATATGAAACAACAAACTTCTGAAGTGCTGAAATTTTAAATAAAATATTTTAAATCCAACAGGGATAAAACAATTAAAATGTGTGAGTACTTATTTTGGGTCACAAGCACTGGTTTGAAACCTCTGATAGAGATTACTGCTGTATTTGTACATTTGTTTATAGACAGCCAACCATATTCTCTATATTTACCTATACCAAATAATGTGCCACATAATATTCTGCACAGACATACCAATCTGGCAACATTATAGGAGGAACTGGCTTGAATGGGTTGTCATTTAGAAGCTACTGTTCTGAAGGAGCATAAGTTTCTAGGAATTGTTTTAAATCTCACATATTGTTTATAATCGTCTATGTAGATTTTTCCTCTTATTCTCTTGAAACAGCAAGCCTAATTGAACATTTATCATGTTAGAAGATTACTTTGACTGCCTCCTACTTCAGAAGACACACAGTGACTCATACATGGGTGGTGAATATACACACATGCTATTATAGTGTTGAAAATCATTAATATTGGGTAAACAAGTAATACTCCCTATTCTGTTTCCTCATCAGTTAAGCCACAATCAGAGGTACTTTTGTTCTAAGGAGGGGTGTGGGAATGACAGAACTTATTTATTTGGAGTTATACTTGAATATGGGAAAAAGCAAACCCCAACTTCCAGGGTGCAGGGAACAGTGATAGTATCTATTAACTACTCAAAATGTAAAATTGTCAGGGCATCATAATTTTCATTTAGCCAGGGTTAATATCAAAAGAATAATAAATTATAACTTTATTATAGGAGCTTTGTTTTTCATAACATATACTGAATCAAGAATAATATAGTTAAAATAATTATGGTAAGCTGATGATCTTCAGAAACTTGCAAGTTTTTTTTTTGGGTGGGACTCGGGTTCAAACTTATGACCTTGTACTTGCCAGGCAGGCACTTGTGCCACAGAGCTGTCTCCCTGGCCCCACTTACAAGTATTTTGAATTCCAGTGTTACACACATACCTTGAATGAAGCCAAATATTTCCTTTACTACTGAGATCAAGACTTTAAGGAATTTGAGGGAATGTTTACAGTTTTAACAGATTCAATATTGAAGGATTAAAAATGGCAAAGTAGTTATCTGAAGTAGGAATTGGAACTGAGATACAGAACCTGGAAAATAATTTGAAGAGAAATAGAAGTAATCTCCAGGTACTGGGAGGGACTTGGCAGGGAAACTAAGAACTACAGAGAAGGTGGAGAAATGTAGAACAACACAGAGAAAAAAACAAAGTAGTCTGGTAAGTTCACCCTAGCTATGTGGAGGAGCTGTCTGTGTGGACTTAGATAAGCTAGGGACCAGGGCTAGTTCCAGGAAACCCGTACTATTCTGTAAACTTTCAAACCAGTGTGGGATTTTAGTTTGAAAGTGATTCTTTCTCACGGCAGGCCAGTGTTGGAGAAGAAATCCAGTGCAGTACCTGCTACATTTGAGGTGGTTTAATCAGGAGTCATTTTGGAAGGGATTAAATTTCTAAAACTGAGCTATAGAAGAATTATATTTCAGGTTTCTTATCCATCAGTGACTAGGAGGGGAGGAAGGAGGAAGTGAGGGATGAGGGAGGGAGACAGAGACAGACAGATAGGCAGACAGACAGAGTGTGTCTGTGTGAAGGCCACAAAAGAGGGTCAGGAAGCTTAAGCTCAGGCCTGGAGGGACAGAGGGAGACACCCCCAGCATGAGAAATCAGACTAACCCAGTGTGGTTTTCAGAGGGGTGGGATATGAAGCTAACTGTATTACATCAGTGGTATGCTTGCACCCCAGCCCCACTGGCTACATACAGCATAGAACTTAGTGGCCTGTTTGTTTTTCCCATTTACCATCAAGAACAGACAGGCTTTCAATTGAAGGGCTGCCAGTGTGGATACATGGCCAGTGATCTGGGGTGCACAGAGGGACACAGAAACTGAGAGTAGCTAGAGACTACACACTCAGGGTGGACAACATTGACTGAGAACACTCAGCAAGAAAGGTATAGCAGAATTCAGCACCTACACACAAAATAAAATGACTGTGTTAACTAAAAACAGGTCTTAGCAGTGACCTATCCCATATATGGTGGAGTTGAATACTGCAGACTCTGGAAAGGAACTACTCATTGTGGAACATGGAAGAACTTTCTTGATTCATTTTTTTCTTCATTTCAGAGATGCAAGAATGGTTCAACATACTCAATAAATATAGTCCATCATATCAATAGAAGCAAGGACAAAAAACACATGATCACATAACTACATGCATAAAAGGCCTTTAACAAAATGCAATATTATTTCATTGAAAATAGGCACAGAAAACCTTACCTCAATTTGACAAAAGCAATTTATGAAATTCTATTGCCAACAACATATTTAATGGGGAAAAACTTAAAGCTGTTTCCCTAAGATCAGGAAAATGACAAGGATTTCCCATATTACTACTAACGTTCATTACAGTACTCAAAACATCAGCCAGGCCAATCAGGCCAGAGGAAAAAAAAATGTGATACAGCAGAGGAAGACATTGTCATTTTTGAAGGTACATGATCCCTCTTTCATGTAAGTCTCAAAATTTCTATCAAAAGACTCTTAGAGACAATAACCAAATTCAACAAAATAGTGGGATACAAAATGAACACACAAAAAATTAACAGTACTCCCACGTACTATTAATGAAGTCCCCGAAACAGAACTAAAGAAAACAACACCATTTACAATAGTATCAAAAAATATTAAATACTTAGGAATTAGCCTAAGCTAGGAAGGGAAAGATTTCTACAAAACCATAGTTGTACTTTAAAAACTGCTATACAGATTTAATGAAAAATGATAAAAATACCAATAGGACTTATTACAGAGGTAGAGGAAACAATCCTAAAATTCATAAGGAACCAAAAGAGACTAAGAATAGCAAAAGCAATCTTGGGCAGCAAAAATAATGCTGGAGGCATCATAGTTCTAGTTTTCAAGTTATATATTGAAGTCATAGTGATAAAAACAGGACGGTATTCGCATAGAGGCATGTACATGAATGGAACACAGCAGAACTGTGGTGATGAACCTATGCACACATGCTGCAGCTAGCTCTTATCAATGAAAGCTCTAAAAGTCTCTCCATCACTAGAATAGAGAATTTACATATGACTTAGTTACTTTTCTATTGTTGCTGAGACAAATACCTGACAATGTGGATTACAAGCTTTTGGGAATGGTTTATGGGAAGAGATAGGAAAGGTTCAGAGATGTCATCTAAAAGCAAAGCACTAGAATGGCTTTGACTGTTCAGCTTGGGAGATTCTGGTCAGATCTCAGACCAGAAGACTGACAGAAGGCCTGCCTGTAAAGATCAGGCTGAAGAGGTTTCTGCTGGAAAAAGGACAGCATTGGTCACTGGACTCCAGATGATTTGTGCTATGGACTGGCTGAAAGTCTTTCGGAATTTTGCTCATGCCCAGAGACTTTGGCTAAGACTGAGATTAAGCATGGTGGACTGATAAATCTTTCAAGAGATATTTCAAAGCAGCAAACTATTGGGGTGGTGGCGTGGTTGATTTATTGGTTGCTTTTAGCCAGATTTATGTTTAAAATCAAGAGCAAAGAGGCAAGAAGGGTTATTTAAAATGTGAGTTTGGCCAGAAAGGAAGCATCAGGAAAGCTGTGGACTGCAAATATGGAGCTGAGAGGATCTCCAGTGCTGGGAAGGAACCAGAGAATCAAAAGAATGCCCTGAGGGCATCACAAGAGGCAGCAGCTCTCTACCCTTTGCAGCCTCAGAATTACAAGGAAGAGAGGCTTTGCTTTGAGAAGAAAGCCACAGAGACCCAAGTACCAGAATGGCGGCAGTGGCCAAACCAGGTTCCAAAATGGTGCCCACATGAAGAATATGTTTTTTGGAATCAGGATCACAGTGCTCAGCGATCTAGGCCCTCGACCCCTACAGCCAAGAGAGAAGGAAGCCTGGCTACTGCTCCAGCTGGCAGCAACCCTTGGCATTATCCACATAGGCATATGCAGAATGTGGGAATTCTGAGGTTAAGAAGGCTTCCACCTCAATTTCAAAAGAAGGCCTGGGAGGCCAGGCAGTGTGCCCTGGAAAGGGCAGTGTGTAAAGCTGGGTATGAGAAGGCTGTTCAGTGGAAACCCCAGAAGTTTGGAAAAGCCAGGAATGTGGACTGTGTTAAGAGGGAGCAAAGCCAGCCTAAGAGAAGCCATGGGAATTACCACCAAGAGTGCCATAGGAGTGGAGTTGCATGATGCTCACAACTCAGTGTAGACTGCTTTGGATGGTCCAGTTGGAACTATAGGATTTAAGGTTTACCCTGCTGGATTTTGGACATGTGTTGGTCTCAATGTTTTGTATTACCCTGTTGTTTGCAACTTTTGGAATTGTAATGTTTATCTTATGCCTTTGAATGTTGGATATGTTTAACTTTTCTATTGTACAGGGGCTCACAGTTGAGTTTGCCTTGGATTTTGGAGGAGACCTGACTTGGGATTTGGACTTTTCAGCAATGCTCAAACTATTGGGACTTTGGCAACTCCTCCAGATGGACTGAAATGTCTTTTGTACAAAGGGATATGTATGAGACTTTGGGGGTCCAGGAGCAGACTGTTATGGTTTATGTCGAGTTGTCCCCCCAAAGCCTCATGTAGTCCTTGGGCGGGGACTTCTATAGATTGAGACTTGACTCATGAGTCACTGGGTTTATGTGTTTTAGTACTGATGGGATTATTGGTCTGAGTAGGGCTGGGACTATGGGTGTGATCTAGGGTTGATATCCTAAGGCAGAGAGCCTAATAGGAATATAAAGAGAGACAGAGAGACAGACTAGAGCTTTTGCTCCTGCTCTGCTGCCCCTGATTGATTGGTTGCTTCTGCCACCATTTTGTTGCTGTTCCGCTGCCATGAACTGGATGCTCTCTGCTCTGTTCCACTCAGCCTTGGGCCAGCTGAATATGGACTGAAACCACCAGAAACTGTCAGCTAAATATGCCTTTCCTTCCTTTGTTTTGAGTGTCGGGTATTTGTCCCAGCAACGAGTGAAAAGTAACTAAGACAACATACAACTCCAGGGAAATTTGGGTGTTTGATCTTTGCCAAAAGGGCCAAAACCATAAGATGGAGGAAAATTTCTTAACAAATGGTGCTGGGAAAACTGGCAATACACATGTAGAAACTGTAATCCACCATGTACTAAACTAAAATAAAAATGGACCAAAGATCTAAATGTTAAAACGGAAACCATCTGCCGGATCACGAAATCGAACTCTGGAAGACACAGGCATTGACAAGAACTTTCTAAACAAAACTCCAATTGCATGAGAAATAATACCAGGAATCAACACAAAGGATTAAAACCTCTGTACAATGAAAGAAAGAACCAACGGAGTAAAAAGATAACCTACAGAACAGGAAAGAAATTCTATAAGCCACACCTGAGAATGAGAAGCAATATTGAAAATATATAAAGAACTCAAAAAAGTTAAACCACCTCCATCATGAAAGAGGAAATTAAAAAAACGAGCAGCTAAAATGAACGGGTACTTCTTAGAAGTACAAATGGTCAATAAGTACTTGAAAAAATATTGAACATGTTGTCGGCTCGCAAAATGCAAATGAAAATCATACTGAAATTCTATCTTACTGCAGAAAAGATAGCTGTCATCAAGAAATAAAATAATAACAAATGCTGGTGAGATTGAAGGGGTAAATAATCCTTCCATATTGCTAGTGGGAAAAGCAAACTAGTGCAAAGAGTATAGAAATTAGTATAATGATTCCTTACTTTATGATCTATGTGGTTGACAACTGGTCAGACTTACAGATCACTTTTTGGACTTAAAATATGCAGCTTGAACTTACAACTGGTCTTACTTAGAGGGTATAATCCTGTACATCTTGTTCATAGATCCTCAATGTCTTTTTTTGTACAATATTGTACTTTTTGCTGACTGTACTATACAAGAGTACTGTAGCACTATATTTTGTTAAATAGTACTACATATAAAACCAAAGCTGTGAAGTTGGAGTTTCCTTTTACCATTTCCTTGTTGTGAATATTGTAATGTAAAATGTATGTATGTACAACTCTTTTTTGAGCAAGTAACTCATGCAATGACCTACCCATAGGAATGGAACTCATCATTTCAGGAGTGCCTTATGGATATTCCTCAAGAAATTACAATTAGAAATTCCATTCTATTCAATTATTCCCCTTCCAGGTATCTTTCTAAAATATGAACACATATTATAGCGATATATCATATCCATGTTTTTTTTTTTTTTTTTTTTTTTTTTTTTTTTTTTTTTTTTTTCTTTTTTGTCTTTTTGAGACAGGGTCTCGCTATGCAGTTGAGGCTGGTCCTGAGCTCACTTTTGTAGCCCAGGCTGGTCTCGAACTCGCACCAATCCTCCTGCCTCAGCCTCCCAAGTGCTGGGATTACAGGCGTGAGCCATAACGCCCGGCTCATATCCATGTTTGTAGAAGCACAACTCATAAGTGCTAAATCTTGAAAGTTGTTTATGTATCTATGGAGAGATGGATATCCAATAAAGTACTACTCTGCCATAAGAAGGATAAGTGTGAGTCATTTGTATGAAAAAGGATATCATTTTGAGAAAATGATGTTCAGTGAAATAAAAGTCACAAAAGCTTAAATATGTTTTTACATGGTTTCTCCTATATGAGGAACCACAGATATAAATAAAGAGCAAAATAAAAGATAAAAGAAAACAGAAAGATGGGTTATTTGGAAAAGAAAAGGGAACTAACAGATGGAGTGGGGAAGGGGCAAAAAAAGAATTAAGATATGTTATATCCATGTACCAACTTTCTGCAATGAATGTTACTATAAACTATAAACATGGAGTAATAAAAAATTAGTACTTTATGAATTAGTATTGCCAAAAATAGAATAAGTCTATTTTATGTAGCAGAATTTTCAGTCTTACTATATGTAGCACAAAGTTATGTATTAGTAGACTAATTCCAAATTCCAATATGAACAGCCTCCTCGTTCTAGAAGAGTCCTCTATATTCCAAGAAGTGAAAAACTCAATGGAGATAAGGCTTGATGATATAAAGAACTGGGAAAGAGACTCCTGACATCAGCCACCACTAGTATTTTCTGATATCCTATCAACTTTCATTTACGTAGTTATACTTGCCTGTAATTTCTTAAAATATGAATTCTAGTACAGTATTTCTCCTATTTTTCCTTAGGACAATGAAGTTAGCCTGCAGTCACACGGCTTATGCATTAAGACTATCTACTTTCACCAGTCCCTTTCATTCCAAAATCTTTTTCTTTTTTTATCATGTTCACTAATGCATTTCCACAATTAGAAGTTCTATATTTTCTTATTGCTATAGCAGCCACCTATGCAACTACTACAATCAAAAATTTTTTTTTTAATAAAAGATTGTTGCTTTCTTGAGCACTTATTTCCTTTTAATGAAAATAATATTAGTCTATGCTAATAGACTTCTATGCTAATAAATCCATTTTTATGCATTTCTGTTTTCTGGTTTATGGTATTTTTAACAGAATTCTAAACTTTCACCACATGTGGGCTCTTCGGGAATTTATGATAAAATCCTAAAGTTTGGTCACAAAAATATTGGCGAAACAGTTAAAATCCAGTTCAACCTGAACATAGTTTATTTCTGAAGTGGTTCATCAAGTTGGTAAATGTTCTGAAATATTTATCAGACTAAACAGGAAAATATCATACAGTCAGTCAGCTGAGCTGACTAGTTTATTTTTCTCATAAATCCAAAGAGAGGATAGCTAAAAATACAAAATGAGTTACTTAAAATGGTTTATATACATATTAACTCAAAAGCAAACCTCTAAGAAGGCAGTTACACTTCACTCAGTCTGGAAACATGGTTTGTGTACTATCTTCTTTCATTTTTCATGGCTCATTTTGTATACATTAGGGGAAATCTTTTGAAGACCAAAATAATGGTGGTCTTAGTAAAATAATCTGCGAGTACAATTTTCACCTATTATTTGTGGGACATATGACAGTATTCCTAACATACTGATGCTAATGTAGAGCAATGCCATGTTACAATGCTGGGAGGGTAAAAAATTCTGATAAATTGAGACTTCATTTCTTTAAGATATCTTGCACATTATACTCACCCACTGATTTAATATCTTTCATCTGCTATATGTTTGGCATTCAATTAGGTTTCCTCCTTACTTTTAAGAACCTTTTTGTCTCTAGAAGAGAGACATGTAGAAAGACTCGCAGTACGTAGTAATGGCTCTTCTACAAGTGCTAACATGTTTTATAGAAACAGCAGACAGAAATGCTCATTATTTGGTTCAATTTGGGGAAGGCTTCAAAGAAAAGGTGACATGTGCATTAGTCAGAAACTTATTAGGAAGTTATTACATTCACATCCATTAACACTACTATAATATTTTATAGTTTATAAAACTTTTCATAGGCAGGATAATTTGAAATCAAATAAGCAGAGCATTGCTGGGCATGGTGGCGCACGCCTGTAATCCCAGCACTCTGGAGGCTGAGACAGGAGGACTGGTGTGAGTTCGAGGCTAGCCTGGGCTACAAAAGTGAGCTCAGGATCAGCCTCAACTGCATAGCGAGACCCTGTCTCAAAAAAAAAAAAAAAAAAAAAAAAAAAAAAAAAAAAAAAAAAAAAAAAAAAAAAAAAAAAAAAAAAAAAAAAAAAAAAAAAAAAAAAAAAAAAAAAAAAAAAAAAAAAAAAAAAAAAAAAAAAAAAAAAAAAAAAGAAACAAAAAAAAACCCATAAAAAACAAATAAAGAGAGCATTGATAAGCTTTAGGTTAAAGCCACTTAAAAATGATGATATCTAATTTGTTGGGAAGCTACATAAAACTTATTAATGTAATATCTGTAGTAAATACACTTGACAATTTAAAAGTTGCTGATGTACCTATCCCAGCTGTACAAAATTTAGGGTTAATGATAATTTCTGAGAAGTAGCTTTCTTGGCATATAGGATTTGATTAAAGCAGTTCTTAAATGCTACATGCAAAACTATAAATATAATTCCTGTTAAAGTAGAAATATATAATAGTGATTAAATATGAAGATTAAGTAGCTGTTGAATACATTAAAACCTAAAAATAGCCATTTGAAATACTTCAAGAAACTTAGTGTTAACTCTTTTTTTTATTATTTATTTTTTCTTACTTTTAGTAAGAAATAATGTGTTACAAAACACGTTAGTAGTGCATTTCTAGTATTTGATACGATGCATATTGTTGTCCTCCTATTAGTTATACAGAGCACAGGGTGTAGATGTTAATAATTTTACTAATCATTATTGGTATGAAAAATTTTTTTCTCATTGAACTAAGAGGAAGTATTTGTATACATAATCCAATGTTTGATAATTGCAGTGGGTTACTGGTAAAACTAGCAATGTTGGAAGCTGTTGATTTAAGCCTTTTACAGCTTAGCATTTTAATCTAGCTTTCCATTTTATGCCTTGTGGTTAAACTTTTCTGCTGGGTGGTTTAGGGCAAATTTAAGCAAGACCTGCATAGCAAAACATCTTTTGTATCTCTCAAATTCAGTCAAATCTCCTCAGGCTTTACTTTGGAACCATGTACAGTGAGTGCTTTGTAGAACTGTTGTCAGTGTCAGCCATCTGGATGAGAGTCATGGCCATTGCTTGATCAGTTTGGTCTCTGTGAAAGCCTGAGAGAATGATTTCTCTTTAGGTGACTCTCCTTTGGCACATTATATATCATCAATTCCTTTTTAGTGTTAACTCTAAAGGCGTATCTTTAATGATACGGAAAGTAGACAGTTGTCGTGGAAATAAAAACCCTAACAATGACTAATAAATCTCTAACCTTCTTTTCCTCAGTCTTCTCTGCCTGTTAAAATATCAGGATGTTATTATTTACAGCTCAAGTCAGGAGTGCTCAATTCAACAGATTTAACCTTCTGTTTATGTGAAATGGCATTACAAGAGAATAGGAATTTTTAGCATTTAAAACTGAAAACTTAATTAAAATAATGCAATGCACCAAAACTAAAGAAAAGCTTAAGCCAGATTGCGAATTTTAAATGCTGCTTTGTAAATTTATCACATCAAATTTGCATATCTGAAACATGGTAGGATAACATTATGAGTATCTATTAACATCCTTTATTCTGAAGTTGTGGCATCAAGTGTGGACAACACAATTTAAGGCTACCAGTTTCAACAAAAAACATCAGGTATGTGGTATTAGGAGTAACCACAGTTGGTAAGCAAATGTCTACCAAATGCAAAATCTCCTTTTAGGAACAACAGTGAGAGCCTAACTCTCACTGTGGCCCAAACATGGTGCCACAGGATGGCATTGTTATCTTCATCCTCAGTTCCAGTGCCTTGACTGAGACTCTGCTCAGGAGAGGCATTCTGGGGCAGACAACCCCTGAAAGCCCCAAAGGGAAGTGATTTTGAAAGTTCAAACTTAAAGGTACATTCAAACCCAAGCAGATTTGGTGGATAGTAGTTCAGAGACTGTCACTTCAAACAGGTGAGGTGGTAGACAACCAAGGAAAGAAGAGCTATGAAGAGCCTTCTAGGGGTTTTGATAAACCTACAGTACCTCTCTGAAAAGAGTAACCTGAAAAAAGTACAATTTTAATTATTAGACTACAGAGCAATTCATGTTCCTAAGCTATTGTTAAAAACAACAGAATGAGAGAATGAGAACAGCATTCTGCTAAAAATCAACATCACTCTAGAATGATTTGGCACAAAAAGGAAGTTGTAGCCTCTAAGGAGCAATGCCAGAAGCTTTATGCTACAAGGAAAATATCCTTCAATAAAATAGTCCAGACAGTCATTAAAGTAATAAGCAAACAAAAACAACTAGAAGTGTGGTGTGAGACTGGGCATGGTGGTGTGCACCTGTAATCCAAGCTCTTTGGAGGCTGAAAACAGGAGAATCACTAGGAGTCCAATCTGTGTAGAGAGATCCTGTAGACCATGTACTAACTACATTAAAACAAAACAAAAAAAAAAGTGTGAGGTGTGATGAGTTGTACCATGAGTTGCTTGGGCAATGAAATAAAGAATCTGACTCCCTTCCTTGCTTCCCTTTGTGATTTAGATATTGCCAAGCTGATAAGAAAACCCAGGTGCTGCTTGATCTGATGTCAGCAGTTCACATACACAAGGCCCTGCTGCCCACAGGAACCTCACCCAAGCAAAACCTTTAAATCTCTTTGTCTTGCTGTCTCTCACATACACATGCATATCCCAAGCCCTAAAAATCTTAAAGCCAGTTTACTTTTTCTGCTCTCTCAACTTGCACTCAGGTCAGTCAGGAAGGTGTGCTAATCCTGGAAAATCCCATTCTATAGGTAATAATCTTTTCATAACTCTTAGTATGTGTTTGTCATCATTACTCTTAACATCTGTACTGTATTTTGTAGATTAAGTATGCATATATCTTTGATAGCATGAATATGATGAATGAATGTTTGATTTCCAATAAAAATTATGAGATATGTAAATAGAAGTGTAAGCCATACACATTGCAACAATAGCAACAAAAATCTGGCAACATAAACTGATGTGTCAGGTTTAACAAATATTTCATGAAGTCATTATAAATATTAATAAAAACTAAGAAAACTATACTTAAAGGAAGATACCTCTTATCAAAGAGAATGTCAATAAAAATACTAAATATAAGAATTGAGAAATAAAAAGTATTGAGGTAAAAATAAATGTGAAACAGTATATATGTGATAGTATTGTTAAGCCTAAAATTTAGAGAAATGCAGTATGTTTGCCAGCACAGCACTAATATACCGGAATTACAGTGATATTGGACATCTAATGGTAACTTCAATTCACAGAAATGAAACCAAACAATGACAATGCAACAAATACTGTAAATACATAAACATTTACTTTTCTTCTCTGTGTTTTCTTATAAGATACTAATATAATAATTTATAGTTGTGTTTATAAAATATAAAAATGTAATATATATGGTAATAAAGTGGCAAAGTTAATAAAGCTATGTAGCAGTAATATTTCCATATCTTACTGGAGTTCAGTTAGTGCCTATCTTTAGTAGTTTCTTCTAAGACATGTGTTAAACCCTGTGGAAATCACCAAAACAAAGTAGAAGGTCATTTAAGAAATTGTTACACTAGAAAATAATAAAGAAAAAACAGGGAAACAGAAAAGATATGAAATGTACAGAACAAAAGTAAAGCAGGGATGGTACTATGCACCTCTAATCTCACCAACTAGTGGGCTAAGGCTTAGGGACTGAAAATTCAAACCCAGCCTGCTAAGTTAATGAGACCTTGTTGCTAAATTTAAAATCTAAAAAAATGGGTTGGGGATGAAGCTTAGTGTGATGCTCCAGGGTGTAATCTCCAGTGCTAAAATATAAATTAATACCCTTTTCCAAACAAAAAATTAGTAAAAAAAGGAAAAGACAGTAAAACAGATAATTACAACTTTGTCAAAAATTAATCCAACCAAAGTGCCTGGACTGTCAAGACTAACTAGGCCAAATGCAATGATTACAGTTTTGCATTTGGTGAATTAAGGCATTTCAGCTCTATGTACCTCCATGTAGAGAAAGGAAGAGCATGAATACATACAGAGAAGCACATCTTTTCAGTTTGCTAGCACTGAAGCTCAGCATCAGATATATGATAAATGAAAATTTAGATAAAGGTGGCAATCATTGAAAATGAGGATTGTATACAGTGCACACAAGCCACTGGCTGGTATTAACAGTTACTGTGAGAGACCAGAAGAAGTATCAACAGTTAAATTTCACTATGAGGTTTAGAACTAACAGTATTTGGAGACACGTTCTGATTACAAAATCAAAGACAGAGGAAAAACAGATACATCCTGCAAGTAGCCTTATAAAGCTGGAATCAATCCAGAATGAAATAAAACAGGGTATCCTAGTGTTTACTATGAGAAAAAATTATGACTGACAATTATAATTCTAAGTGATGGTTAATGATGGTAACATGCTTGAAGATAAATCAAGTTTATAAGAGATTAGTGAAGTACATAAATGATCAGCACTTAAGGTGAAGGTGAAAATATTTTTAAGCAGGTACATGTCAATCTTGAGACTGTAGAGATTTTCAGTAACTGGGACACTAAGAAAGTTTCACCAAGCTTTGAGGTGTAGAAAATAAACAGGTATGCACAGGTGCAGGGAACAGTCCATGAGTAAGGCACAAAGGTGGGCAATGGAGAAGGCAGGGCACCAAGTACTCAGCTCAAATTACTCAGTGAAACATCTTGATTTGGTTATGATTTAAGATTACGCCAGTTCTGCTGATCACGTGCTTCTATTATGGACTACTGAATTATATTGGCTTATTTTGCTGAATTCAGGTACCTACAATCTTTGGATTGGCATCAAGTATGAAAAGGTCCTTTAAAGACTTCTCCAAATACAGCTTCTCTGTTTCTCTAATTTTAATGCAACACCCATCTCTGACAAACAAAACAAAAAATGGGGATATAAGTAAAGGACCATTTTGTTGTAAAAATGAAAGATTATGCCTTCACTTACTGTAAAGTACACTTGTACAAAGTGTGTACTTACGTGATGTTTCTTTATGTGGTAAGAGCCTAAGGTTAGAGACAATATATTTGTAAATGAACTCCTTCCCTTCCTTTTTTCCTAGTTTTGCCCAAATTCAAAGCTTTTGCACTGACCTTGTTCCTGGTACTTCTTAATTTTCTTTTTAATTTTTATTTTGAGACAGGGTCACATTACCTTGCTAAGGTGCCTCTCAAACTTGTGATCATTCTGCTTCGGCTTCTCAAACTTCTGGAATTATATATGTGCACCACTATACAGCTCTCTAAGTAAAATATTTCTGTAGATCAATGGTGGTGCTTCAATTTTGCTAAAATGTGTAAGTCACATTTACTATCTTAAGTTTAACAACAATAAATGCCTGACACATATTCCTTAAAATTCTTTCAAAAGTATGAACAAGAAATACAAATCTGTCCTACCAGTAAGCTAATGAAAGATTTATCTATGTGAAGGGCTTCCCAAAATTCTTTTTGAAACTAAGGAGGATAGATAATAGAAATACTATTTGGAATTTCACGTTGCCAACTAAGAACTTGTAGTCCAGTATAAGGATTTAAGCTTTACACATGGTGGTATAAAGTAGAAAGAACACATAGTTCAGCAGTCTAAAGTGCCTGCTTAGGAAAACTTAGGCAATTGCAAGGATCGCAGTTTGATCCTAGGCACCACGTGTTGCTCCAACCCAATCCCCAGGGCACGCTGAGCCGGCCATAATTAAAAAAAAAAAAGGAAAAAAAAAAAAAAAAAAAAAAAAAAAAAGAAAAAAAAAAAAAAAAAAAAAAAAACCAAAGAAAAACAAGTTCCAACCTAGGTTGATATCTTACAAAATATCTTTCAAATACAATGGCAAATGGGATATTTTCATGATAAAGAGCACTGAAAGAAACTCATGACACCAGGATGCCACTTCAAAAATTTCTTGAGGATATCCTAGAAAGCAACAACGAAGTTAAAAACCACAAAATGTCTACTAGAATGAATATACCAGGGAGTGTGAGCTGTTAAGTAAAAGAAAAAGATTGGGAATCAGGAACAGGCCAAAAAAAAAAGCAACTACAGCAATGGCTGTGACTCATGCAGATGGCTGACACTGACAACAGTTCTACAAAGCACCGTACATGGTTTCAGAGTAAATCCTTAGGGAATTTGACTGACCTTGGGAAATACAAAAGATATATGTTTTGTTATATAGGTCTTGCTTTAACTTGCCCTTAACCACCCAGCAGAAAAGTTTAACCACGAGGCATAAAACGTAAAGCTAGATTAGTACGCTGAGCTGTAAATGGCCTAAATCAACTGCTTCTGACATTGCCAGTTCTGCCAATAATCCATTGTGATTATGGAACACTGGACTATGCATATAACTACTTTCTCAGTTCAATGAGAAGAAATTTTTGCACCAACAATGATTTGAAAAATTATCATGTCTACATCCTGTGCTCTGTATAACTACTTCAAGGACAACAATACATACTGTATCAATCATTGAGAATGTACTACTAATGTGTTTTTGAAAATGTCACATTATTATTTCTTATTAAAAGAAAAAACAAGAAAGGCAACTATAAGTATGCCAGAACTTGAGGAACACTGAAGTGTTTGTAGAACTCAACAGTGACTCCATCCAAAACAAGGTTTTCCTTATTTGGAAGGCTTGTTACATTCTGGCTTCAATTTCATTGCTTGTTATTGGACTATTTCTGTTAAGAGATAATAGTTGGGACTATTAAAGTCAATCCAATCAGTAATAGCTCTCAACATGAATGATCTCAATTCCTCAACTAAAGACTGGCAGAATAGATCAAGAAACAAATTCCATGTATGTCACATACAAGAAACATATTTAACATCAAAAGACTCATTCACTACAAATCAAAGGATGAAAAAATGGGAACACTCCAAAAGGAAGTATACCTAACATGTGTTTAGACAAAGTGAACTTCAAGACAATTTTTTTTCTTTAAGTATATTTGGTTGTTACAGGGTTTCACTACACAGCTCAGACTCCTAGTGATCCTCCTGTTTTCAGCCTCCTCAGCCCTGGGATGACAGGTATGTGCCACTACACCTGGACTCGGTGGCCAGTGTGGAGTGCACTTCGCATGGCATGTGGTTCCTGGGATTTCTGTACTTGCCTAAGAAGGTGCTTTAGTCTGCTGAGCCATCTTGCCAGCCCATCAAGAAAATATTAATCAAGAGAGGTGAAATAAGTCACTATGCATTGGTTAAAGGAACAATCCAGTAGGAACAGATAATTATTAATATACATGCATTGAACGAAGGTGTACTAAACTTCATGAAGTGCTACTGACATAAAAGATCATGAACAAAAACGCAATTACAGTGATGGACATCAATATCTCACAATTATATCTAAATTAAGTAGCAATTTAAAAATATAATCTGACCAAAAGAATCACCATAAATATGATTAATATGTTTGCAATATGTAATTATTACCTTCCTCTAAGGAAACTGGCTCATATATACATAACATCTTGGTCATTTTTACTACTTCCCTTTCTCCCATTCCTCTTCTCCAGATGCCCTTCCCAGTTCCAGAAAGTAAATATTTCTTTTTTTGGTCATTTTTTTATGTACTATACAATATGAAGTTGAGTCTACTGTGATGATGATTACTTTCTAACCATCATCTTAAGAAAAACAAAATAGTCTGGATAGATTTAAATGACTTACGTTGAATATTAATTAATTCATAGTGTTCTTTACCACACCAAAGTAATGTTGCAAGGTCAAAAATATTTTGCTCTGATGGTATTTAGTTCATAATTAAGTTACTATACTAGATATGATGCAGCATCTTGGCTTGATTAGATAATAATTCAAAAACTATTATTTATATACTTAGTTTACATTCATTTTATTGAGAATTATGGACATTCTTTTCCATAATATAAAGTTGTTAAATAGTTTTATAAGATTAAAGGAATTAGCACTATCATTTATGTTTACTGGCCTGACATATGCTATTTAGGGATGCTGTAAGCTGCTACTCTGTCAGAATTGGCTGGTCATAAATTCTAATTAGTTGAAGTACATGGACAAACTGCTTGATTCAAAAGTTTTTATTACAATCTAAATATGTGAAAAAGTTAGCCGGGCGTAGTGGCGCATGCCTGTAATCCCAGCACTTGGGAGGCTGAGGCAGGTGGAGCAGTGAGAGCTAGGGACCAGCCTGCACTATAAAGGCGAGCTCAAGGCCAGCCTGAACTGCATAGTGAGACCCTGTCTAAAAAAAAAAAAAAAAAAAAAAAAAAAAAAAAAAAAAAAAAAAAAAAAAAAAA
>PVJA010035837.1:0-21558 GCA_004027025.1 Myocastor coypus | reverse complement strand
GAGTGCTGCAGTGAGTCCAAGCCTCGGGATTGAATCCTTCAGTCCGGAGTGTGCAGACGCCCTCTGCGCGCTTCCGCATCTGACTCTGTGGCTATTGTAAGCCAATCTTACAATTTCTTATAGATTGTATATTTGGTGTTAATATCCATTCCTTATATTATATCTATTCTGTTCCTCTAGTAAAACCCTGACCGATACAGCAGTGCAGCTCTTTAGGCCACAGCACTCTCGGTTGTGGAGATAACTCCCTTCTCTGAGTTACCTGCTTTCCCCATGATGCAGAAGTAGAAGAAGTGGGACTTGGCAGCATGCTCAGATCCCAGGATGTTAGTTAAGGTCAATTAGTTGAGTGACTCATATCCTTGTTGGGAGGTACATAGTTTAGCAAGGACTGCTCCCCAAAGGTCTACCTGTCTTGCTTCTTCTGATGGGCAGAGAGGGGTGACAGAGACATCATGTGTAGAACTGTGGACTGGACCATGGCTTCAGATGTTAGCCTAACTAAATGTGCCACCCAGTGTTCTGAGCCTCGATTTTCCCTTCTATACACTGGCCCTAAGGAAATGTGTTCTGTTTGTCTTTCAGAACGTCATGAAGATCAACAAGCCGGCCAAAGCTCATGTTCTGGTCAGATAGCAGAGTTGTCTGAGAGCCATTTCATAACTATATGGGCCTGGGTCACATCCCAGATCTGTTCCTTAAGAGTCTTTGGGACAAAGCCTATGCTTTGAAAGCAATGCTCCTTTGAGAAGACTCTTGTGTAAGTCTCTCAGAAACTGTGATGCTCCCCAGAAGTGTCCTGTAGATAGGACAGTAGTGCCCTGATAAGAGAGGCCTAAATGCCATGATGGCTGACCTCAGCCATAAATGTCACTACTACTGTCTCCTATTTGGCCTTGTCCAACCCTCATACACGTCTGACTGCCTCAGCAGATGGTACCATGTCTCGTGGGTATTTTGCAGAACTAGGACAGGCTCCCATCTGTGCTTGGAGATTCAGGGGCTGCCTGTCTTTCCCAGAGCAGGGGCAGTGAGTGTCCTCTGAGTTTCCTTTTAGCACTAGGAAGGCTTGGCAGTGCCTCCTTCCAGGGTAAGGTCATTCTGGGAGGATGCTTGTACCACCAAAGGGGATGGGCACAACTGAAGCCCACTGGTGCAGGTGGTTGGAAGAGGATCCAGAGCCTGTGTGGCTTGTCCCCTCTGCCAGAAGAAGGTCCCTTGTGGCCTGAGTCTGAAGGATTAAGGGCTGGGGCCAGGGAATCTTCTCCTTTCCTTGGCCACATATCCAGGGCTTGGGAAGAGAGTGACAATAGAGGATCTTGCTAGCTATCAGGTGGGAGGCCTCACTGAAGTCACCTTTCTAAGGTGGTTAATATGACTGTGGGCTTCTGTCTTTTCCCACTGCGATAAGCTGACTCCTAGAGCATGGCTGTATCCTATTCCAGCACTTCTCTGACCTGAGGCTGAAGCAGAAGGAAGCCCTTAGGCTGGGGTGGTACTGGCAGGCATGGTTTTTCTCAGCAGAAGAGGGAGCAGTGGCCACTTTAGTTGCACGGGCTGGACCCCACATTCAAATGGGGGCTCACCTCAAGGTGACTGTAGTCTTTATCTTGGTGGGGGTGGTGGTGGTCGGGAAAGGCTCATCATTCTGGTTTTGAAACCAAATACCTCCTAACTCTGCCTGCAAATATTGAAAAACTTCATAGCTGGTCAGCTCCTAGCAGCCTCTCGGAGGATTAGGCCTTCACTGGCTTGGATCTGTCTTCTTTCTTTTCCTGCATTCAGTGGTTTACCTGCATGCTCTGGAGGAAGAGTCTGTCCTTACTGGCTCTGCTGGGGCTTGGGAGGCCTCCGCCAGGGAAGGCTGCAAGTCTGGTCTGTGAGAATGCATTGGATCATGGCAGTTCCCTCCGGCCCATGTGAGAACAAGGCATTTCTGCTTAGCCTAAGCTGCTGGTCCGCGTGCCCTACCTGGTCATGGTAGTGTCTGTTTCACTGTCATGGAGAATTGGAGCACAGTGAAGGCTGAGCTATGGGCTGGAGGATCATGGGGTGGATGTTTGCTAATTTCTGTAGCACATAACTCAATCATTTTAGGAAGAAGAGAAGGAGAATATCAAAGCAGCATAAAGTTGACTTGCAAATACTCAACCTTCTAGACCTTGTGTCTTAGTTACTTTTTACTCGTTACTGGGACAAATACCCGACACCTAAAATGAAGGAAGGAAAGGTTTATTACCTCAGTTACTGGAGGTTTCAGTCCATATTCGGCTGGCCCAAGGCTGAGTGGAACAGGGCAGAGAGCATCCAGTTCATGGTGGCAGAACAGCAACCAAATGGTGGCAGAGGCAGCCAACCAAACAGGGAAGCAGAGGGCAACAGCTCTAGTCTGTCTCTCTGACTCTCTTTATATTACATTCAGGCTCTCTGCCTTAGCCTATTGTCTCAGGCCACACCCATAGTCTCAGCAGTACTCAGACCATAATCCCAACAGTAGTAAAATATGTAATCCCAGTGGATCATCATTCAAGTCTGAAATTCTAGATCAGTACATAACCCCAGTGACTCATGAGTCAAGCCTCAGTCTATAGAAATCCCTGCCCCATGACTGCATGAGGCTTTGGGGGCACAACTAGACATAAACCATAACACCTTGATAATCCAAACTTTGGATTTCAGAATACAAGAAGTGTTCGCATTAGGTTAAGATTTGGCTAGTTCGGAATGGCACACTAGCAGAAAATGCCCCTCCCACCCTTTGCCAGGATACTTGCTTCTTAGCTGCCCAAGTGATAGCTCCTGTTCCACTTCCAGTTGCGCCCCTCTGTCAAAACCAGCTGGTCACTGTGATGCATAGCTGGCATGATGATGCCCATTGTTAGACCCTCCCCCCCCAATGCACAAGCCATTCTGCCTCTATATTTCCTGCTTGCTTATCTTGTATATGCTGCAGACTACCAGAGATCGGGGCCTCCTGTCTGGGGAGTGATCCCAGTCAGTGCCCAGCAACGTAAACAGATCCGCCTCCAAATCCTGGGTGTTATTTCCAGGTTTCCACCCTTGTGCTCCTGAACATGCATGTGTGCACATAAATACATTCACAAATATGTAAACATATACATTTTTGAGCATATGTCTACCTGGCATGGGCATTCTGGTCACAGGTATGGCCCAATGGCATCATCTGAGGGTTTCTATAATGGCCTTTTTGCCTGGCTGTGGAATATAGATCAATCTTTTTTCCTTTTCCTTTCTTGCTTTGTTTTTCTCTGGAGATTGAGCCGAGGATCTTGGCATTGAGCCATAGTGAAAATTGGGTCTCACTGAATCACTAAATTGCACGGGCTAGGCTTGAACCTGTGGTCTTCCTGCTGTACCCTTCTCAGGCTAGGATTATAGATATGTGCCATGCTGCCTGGCTCATGTCTTCTTTCTTACTATTTGTATTACACCTGAAGAATTGTGGGGGCCTAATTCCTCAGCCCCAAGCCCCAGGAGGTAGGCTTCGGTTACTGGGCAGATGGGGCTTTGTGGTGGATGGACAACTGGTGGTCAACTTGTAACATCCAGCTGAACTGAACCAATGGTGCCAGGTACAAGAGGCCCACCTGGGGATTGTTGCCAGCAGCAAAAGAGGCAGAGGTGAGGCTGGAGAAGAAGAGAGGCGGTTAGTGAGGCTGTCAGAAAGCTGTAGGGCACTGTTGGTTTTTCTGGAAGAACTTCTTATTCTGGCTTTCTTGTTGAATTAGGTTGCTTTCATTGCTGAAGGAACTTGGGACCTTACTGTCACTGAAAATGGCTACAGTTCACTTGAGAGGAGCTCTGGTCCTCACTTTGAGCATCAGATCCTGGCTCTGAAAGGGAAGATTGTGCCCTGCTCAGTTTCCTAGAGAAGCTTGTGCTGTTGACTTTCCTGATGAGAACTTGGCTGCCCACATCACTGGAGGAGCTCAGGACCTCGATGCTGCTGAGGATGGTTGTGCTACTTTGTCCTTACCCTGAGTATCACTTCCTGGCTCCAGTGAAGAACTCTCAGCCTGCTGGCACAGGTCCTTCATCCCCTCTGGCACAGCCCATCTAGCTTGCACCACTGACCTGTGAAACAGGCCTGCATGAGACATTGTTGTGGGCTCTTGGCCTCCAGTTGGACTTGTGCGAGGCACTGTGATGGGCTCTAGGTCTTCAGCTGGACTCGTGTGGGACTTTGCCGTGGGATCGGTCCCTCAGCTGGATTCTGTGGTCTCTAGTGCGTGGACAGATTTTCTGCACTCTGTATATCACTCTGATTGACCACTATGAAATAATTCTAGAAATTATGTGTTCTGTATTGTTTCTCTTGCAAAATCCCAAACTATGACAGATCCCAGAGGAGGGATTCTGTGTCCTTCTTACTTAGCTTTGAGTTCCTATCGCCTATGTAGTAGGTAATCAGTATTTACTTATGAACCTCAAGTTTGGCATCTGACTATAGGTAATGAGATTTGGTGGAGCTGTGCCTACCTCTGGAGACCCATTTTTCCTCTTGGGCATGCCAGCGGAATAGTGTCTCTTTCCTGATGTCAGGTTAGGCCATAGGACTGCAACCTAGAATGGAAACTAACCAGAAATGATGGGTGCCACTTCCAGGCCTGGCTCCCCAAAACCTCCCCTTACACTCACTTGGCCACTCAACTGCACCTTCTCCCTCTGGCTGGCTGAGTACCCACACCCAGAAAACACTGTAAATAGCAAAGGAGCTGTGAACCTGAATTCTCTGTGGCCTTGTGGAATGGGTCTACGTCCTTAACTTGAAACCCCATATAAGTAACAAGTGGGGTTCTTTCTGTTTGCCACCAAATGCTTCGGATCTATGTTAGCACAGCTTTGTGTCCCTTGCTTTCACCTGCATGTGACCATGGGACTGGTTTCTCACCACTCTTGCCCCATAATTTAGCCATAGTGCCAAATTGGGCAGAGAAAGAGCTCATGTCCCTCTGACTACAGAGTCTCCTCCTTTAGACTTCTACTAACAGGACCCTGCAGGAGGCGTGACATAGGAGAAATATGGTCAGAGACTTTCCTCCCAGGTTCTGGGCTGAAGGACCATGCCAGTGCTCTGCTGCAGGGCCCACCCTGGGTCCACCCTCTGCTCCACCTGTTTTCTTACTTAAAATTAGAATGAGCAAGATGAATGTGTGTCTGCGGGATACGAAAGTATGACTTACTAAGGACAGTGTCTTCAGGACTTAAACGATTGAGAGCAGAGAGTGAGACACTGTGGTACACAGGGGAAGAGCCCAGGGAGAAGCCAGCCTACCCGCAGGAACACTCATCTAGGGGCTGTCAGTCAGGGAGGTGACAGCCAACACCGCTCCTGCCTGCACACTACACATTTAATTCAGGGACAGTGTTTGGCCCCATCCCAGGGGTCAGGGTCACCTACTGTCTTGTCCCTGGTGTTCCATGAGCTGGAGGGTGTGTGCTAGGATGGACACTGCCCAAGGTCCTGGACTTCTTGGGCATCTTTTTGAGGAGGGGGCAGCTGCCAGACCGATGTTTCTCACACTGGGTGGCAACCCGTGTCTCATGCCTCCTTGATGAGCTAAGGAGAAATCCCGAGGGGCCGGGCTCCAGGGACCCCCTCCCTGCCCTGGGAGCTGCTGTCTGATTATGACAAGTGCAATAAATAAGTGCATTCCTGGGCAAATGAGAGAGTTCTTTTAAAGACGTAAATCATTTTTCAAATTACAAAAGAAAGGCATCAATGTGGCAGAAAATGGGAAAATTCAAATATAAGGAAAATAATTAAATTCAGCAACCCCATCCCCCAGTCACCCTCAAAATGTTCTGATATGTGTCTTTTTCTTCTCTCTCTCTCTTTTTTTCTCTCTCTCTTTCCAGTCTGATAGACCTCATCATACACACCTAACTATATTTAAACATAGCAAGATTCTATTTTATATCTTTTCTATCTCTGCTCTTTTAGCATACATATTCCATATCAATCAATGAAACATCATTTTAAATAGCTGAAACTGCTATATGGCTGGATGATAGAAATGTTTTTTGTTTTGTCTCCTTTTCCCGAGGATTTCTATGTCCCCACTGCTCAGCATGGTCCAGTCGCAGCCCAACCCACCTCCAGATCCATTGACAGACATGCACACTGAGCAGCCCCCTGCCCACGTGATCGTGGGTGCTAAAATGTCAGAGGTACTGGCCTAGCGTGTGTCTAGAAAACATGAACACAGATCTCAGTAAGGACTGTATTAGCTCCTTTCATCTTTTGCAACAGCTTCGATCTGGGGCAAATGTTACCCCCATCAATTCCGTAGTAGAGATGTAGGGAGCAGAGGATCAGCAGGCTGCAGCCGCTTCCCCAAGGCCATGAGGCTGTAAGCTCTGATTGGAAACAGGAGACTTGAAGCTAGCTAGAGTCCTCGTGCTTCCCAAGAATTCTGCGTACTCTTCCATAGCCCCAGGCACCAAGGGGGCCCCAGCAGACCTAGACCCAGTGCCTGCCCTTTATGTGACTTGATATACTCTGCCATGCATAGCGGCCTCAGTGTCCTCTTTGGGGTTACAGGAATTGGTCTCATGAAGTAGTGTGCAGAAAGCACACTGCAAGCATTGCCAACGGACACTCCTCCAGGACCACTTCCTCGCTTCACTGGGACATGGGGGTTAAGGGCACATAATGACAGTGGTGTCCCTCATGTCCAAGGACAGCTGTCCTGAACACAGAACACCATTCACATGTTATAAAACATAAGATAACTAAAAACATATGAATGTAGAAGTCCCAAAGACAAAGTGAAAGGTGACCTTCCTGGAGGCTCTGTCCTTGCAATGGGCTGAATATATCTGCCTCTCCCCAACTTCCCATTTATACACCCAAGTCCTAACCACCAAGGTGAGAGTATTAAGAGATAGTCTTTGGGATATGAGATTCTTTTTTTTGTGTGTTTTTGAGACAGTCTCGCTATGCAGTTCAGACTGGCCCTGAGTTCACTTAATAGCCCAGGTTGATCTTGCACTTGCAATGATGCTCCTGCCTCAGCCTCCTGAGATGATGAGATCTTAAGGACAGAACCTTCACGATGGAATTACTGGCCCCATGAGAGGCTACAGAGAGCCCTCCCCTCTCTCTGGCATGTGAGGGCAGAGCGGAACACTTCCTTCTCTTCCCAAGCACTGTATCTTTTTTGATCTCAGACCTCCCAACTTCCAAGACTGTAAAACATAAATTTTCATTGGAAATATGTCCTCCCATCTACAGTATTTTGTTGTTTTAGACAGTCTCATTTGGAGAATAAAATTATCATCCCTGCCCCTCGGCTCTTGGGCAAAGGGAATCTGCAACATTCGTGACAACTGTATTTGTACCATGGGGTCCAGGCTATGCTTAGAGCAGGCCAGTTGGCCAGGGTTAGGGCTAGGGGCTTTTCCTGACTGCTGCATGAGGAAAGTGGCCCAAAGAGTGAGCCCTCTCAGAACTCCTCCTCATGCATGGGTAAGTAGCCAACTGGCTGGAAGACAGACCTGCTCAGCTAACCAACACAAGGTGGGGCCCCCTTGTCAGTGTCCTCCTCAGTGGGGGTGTCCACTTAGATCCGGGGAGCTGATTAGTACCTTTGCCAAGAGGCAGGAGCTGCCTCCCATTCGGTCAGTCCACATATACTATCACCCCTCACCAGTATTCAGCATGGTACAAACTCTTGTCCCCAGCAGTTTCGTTCAATTTTCCTTTTATTCTCTCCAAGTCAGCCCTATACTCACAAGTGTCCTGGAGATTCAGTCACTTTCATAAATAGCTATTTAATCCCCAGTTCAGACTATCCTTCTGGGGTGTGCATCTAGGGGGATGTAGGAGGCCCTCTTTCCCTCGGCTGTGCACACCCTGCTTCCAGGCTGTGCAAGCCCTACTTGTGCCTGGCCCTCTCACGCTCGGTCATCCTAATGGTCTCCTAACTCATCTTGCTTCTCTCATTCTGTCCTTCTCCATTGTATTTCCTATATGCACTGTTAACTGTGATATAACAGATTAAGTATGATCCGCCTAGCTAAGGGAGAAATGGGCGTGGCTGGGATGATTGACATGTAGGTCAGCGAACTGACGGTTTCGGGGAACCCACTCTAGATGTTGCTGTCACCAGTCAGCACTGTTTTCTGGTTAAAATGAAAGCAGAAAGAGGAAGGAAACTTGCTCCCTTTTGGAGGAGCCTCTGTCTTTGCTCTTGCCTTAGGTAGTTGTCTCCAGCGTCCTGAGCCTGCCACTGCAGACTCTTGCCTTCCCACGCAGACTCCCCAGTGACGCGCTGCTATGAGCTTTTAAGTCTTCAGCCCGTCACTTGAGTTTCTGCTACACCGATGCAGCAGTCGGCCCCAGGGACTCTTCTGCTTCTGGTCCTATAAGCCTATCAAACAAATCCCTGAATAATCATGCATATATTTTACATTGAATTTGTTCCTGTAGAGAACCTAACTAATACTCCATGTAACAACCAGAATTTTCTGTGGTGAATCACATCTGATTACCTTGTTATGCTCTAGGCTGCCCTTTGCCAAGGCTTTATGGCATAAAGGCGAAAACATCATTGTCTCACAACACCCATTTCTGCTGCATTTGTACCCATGTTCTCCCTGAAGACGGGTTATTCCCAGAATAGACTGGCCTTTTAACTGTTTGGAGGTTTTCTCATTTTGGATATTTTAGGGAATTCCACTGTTCCTCTCCTATCAACTTGGAAAATTTCCTTCCATGCCCAGGTCTTCTAGCATCCTTCAACTGCTTTTGGAGTTTCCTCCTCGGAGTGACCGCCCCTCCCACCTGCTTCCCATGATGCTGTGCAGCCGCGTGTAGAGGTTTTTATGAGACTCCTCACTCACATTTGTGCCTCTCCTGCCAGATTGTGGCCTCTTCGGTGCCAGCCAGCTTCGTTTGCATTTTTACATTCCAAGGGCACAAGGAAAGATTTGTAGGAAGACAGACTTCAATACTAATTTCCTCAGCTGATGGAATCCGAGAAATTCTGGACTATGGGATGAAGGAAAGGTACAATGAGGGAGGCATAGTTTTTGAGATTCTGGTGGAACAGGAGGTTAGGAAAAACAGTTCTGTTCTTTTTGTGTTCCCTGGCTGACAGTCCAATGTGGATTCTTGAGGCCAAGTTATTGTGTGAAGAATTAGGTTATTTCTTTGTACTCCCTGCTTGAGGTCAAGAGCTCTGCTTTCAGATCTTTGTTCTTTTTCACTTTTGACTTTGAAAAAAAACACAGATTTCAAAAGAAAAGTATAAATAATGCCCTCACACATTCTCTCATTGTTAGTATTTTGTCGCATTGGCCATGTTGCTATCTTTCAAAATATATACAGACATCATTTATTTCATTAACCATTTCAGAGTAAGTGGCACATATAATGGTCCTTTATCCTTTAATAGTTTAGTATCTGTTACCTGAGAACAAGTCCATTCTCTTCCATAACCTTAGTACAATCCTGAAATCAAGGCCTTTAACAGTCATGTGACATGGGATGTGATATAGCCTATACTCTGCTTACAGCAGTGGTCCCAATATTCCCCTTTAAAGCACTTTTGTTTTCTTCTAGGTCAGAATCACACATTACCATTAGGAGCTGTGTTTCTTGTGACCTTGACATTTCTGCAGAGCACAGCCCATTGCCTTCACCCAGTGTTCCTGGATTTGGGCCTGTCTGTGGTTTCCTCTGGGTTAGGAGGGAGCACAGAAACTGTTGTGCTCTCCCTACATGAGGAGAAGGCAGACCATCTGGGGTCGGCCCATTGTTGGTGATTTTCGCTTCAGGTTCATGACCCAGGTGGTATCTGACAAGATTCTCTGCTCTGAAGCATTTTTTCTTTTTCTTCTATATTTGACAAGTAGTCTGTGGGAAGATATAGTATAATTTCTTGAGTATTTTGCTCCTTGACAACAGTTGTAATACTCAGAAACACATGCTCAGGTGTTTGCCTTTGTGCCCTGGTCATTGCTGTTTTTCCTCAATACTTTTCCCTCCTGGGGGCTGTGATAAAACTGTGTCCTTTGAGTGGACATGGGACATGCCCAGGGCCTGCACCCCAAACGCTTGGCACCTGGTCTTCTAAGTGGGGGATAGGGTGTTGTTGTCTCAGGCTACAGTTGTCCACCTCTGTCTGTGCATCCCCTCTTGGACTTCAGAGCAAGCTCCGTCTGCATCCTGGTTCAATGTTTAGCTGCCATGTGGAGCTCAGAGCTCACTATCGAAGGGGGAGAAAAACCTTAAACCAAAGAAATAGGATCAGGAGCAGAAAGTGGGGAGAATCCAATTTTAGCCTCATCCCCAAACACTCCCTGGTAGAGGGCATGGTAGGAGCTGTACCTGGAGATTAACAGGCGTTTTCTGGGTGGAAAAGAGTGTCTACATGAAGGGTTGGGGAGCCCAGCAGGCTGGATCATGATCCATGTGGGCAGACATGTTTGATATGAGGATGGAGAGGTCCTGGGTCAGCTCTGTAGAGACTTTGTTTGCCCTGTAGAGGAGTGCTGACGTTGTTCTGTAGGGCAGATGGAACCCAGATTCAGCAGAAGAGTATAGGGAATGCGCAGCTTGAGTTTTAGCCTGACGCTCTTGGCACGTGAGGGAGGAGCAAGGGGAGACAAGGATCACACACAGACCTGGTAAGGTCCCTGAGGGTGAAGGGATCACACTGTTTCAGCAGCTCAGTGGCCATGGCTCATGGAAAAGGTGACAGACCCTACTAGCCAACCCCAAGCCTTCATAGCTTAGCCTCGTTCTTTTATGAAGAGATGGAACCAGAGGAAGAGAAGCACAACTTTCTAACTTCATTCCATATGCACGTTTTTAACTTCATTCCATATGCACGTTTTTCTCTTAGATGATTGCTTGAGGAAGGTGAGTTAACCTCTAGCTCCCTTTCCCAGGACGGTGAGGCATGGCTCTTGATTGTTTTCATTTTCGTTTGTTGGTCTGAGAAAGGTCAAATGACTTAGTCTTGGATGATAAGATATGAGAGTAATTTGCAGTAATTTCTGCCAGAAGGATTTCCAGGCTGGCCATAGTGATGCCTGACTATAATTCTAGTACTTGGGGGCTAAGGTAGGAGAGTTGGATGTCATCCTGGACTATGTTGTAAATTCAAGTTCAGCCTGAACTACACAGTGAGATCCTGTGGGGGAAAAAAAAATTGACAAAGACTCATGGTAGGAAAAATTTTTTTCTTTCATTGGATAGTTTCATGGCAACATGAGGTATTTGGAGCTGTGCTAGGCATCCTCTGACAGTGATGGACAAGTGAACAATGATGGGAAGAACTGGAGATCTTGATGATATGGTTGAATAAATACTAAACATGGAGCCACGTAGCCTGCCTTCAGGATTCTTGATACATAACTCTATAATGTTATCATTTAATATACATGTATCTGTTTTTCCTGGATTTTGTAGCTGAAATCACCCTCAAAGGTAAATAGGGGCTTGCTTAAAGTAGGCTTTGTCTGATTTAGAGTTGGATCCTGGGCAGGGAGCATCTGCTCCTGGAATGGACCAACGAAACTACTTGTAAGGAATGTGAGTGGCCTTTCGGAAAAAGAATGTAGGATTCCTGGTATTTCTCAGCTTCAGTTCTGATTCTCTTCTTGACTGTAGCATTAACAAGACGGGATATGAGAAGTTATGGAATTAAGAAATAGTCTTGACTTTGGTTGCAGCACAAATTCAAGAAACTCACTCTAGATCTTCCACTTGGAACCAGACCCACATGACATTGGGATACAAGAAAATTTGTCTTTGGTACACCAAGGTTCTTAGCAATGAATTTAATGACAGCTTCATTCCAGATCACTGTTCTCTGACCTATTTTCTGTATCTTGCCTTGTGCTCAAGACATGGGGTTATCTCTGAGCAGGGTTGTATTTATTTAAATTACTAATTGAGGGCTGGGCATAGTGGCGCATGCCTGTAATCCCAGCACCTGGGAAGCTGAGGCAGGAGGATCAGTGCGTGTTCAAGACCAGCCTGAGCTACAAAAGTGAGCACAAGGCCAGCCTGACCTGCATAGCAAGACCCTGTCTCAAAAAGACAAAAAAATTACTGATTGATTAATTTTTGAGACAGAGTCTTGCTTTGCAGTTCAGTTTGGTCTTGAGCTCACTTTGCAGAGCAGGCTCATTTCCAATTCACAACAACTTTCCTGCCTCAGCCTCAGTGCTGGGATTATAGGCATATACCACCATGCCCAGTGGTTTTATTTTAAAAACAGTTTATATAGCCAAAATAATGAATGCCCAATGGTAGAATTTCAGATCTTATCACCTATAAGTGGTGCAATTTTAGACTTGAGCAATATTTCTAAAATCTCACGGTATCAGTAGATACTGATACCCTGCTTAAAGCTGGCGTTGCTCTTGCTTTATCTGCTGACTTGTTTGCCCATCTCAGCTGTCATGGCCCTTTGTCCACGCTCTGCCCTAATGCAGAGTTTGGCTAACTGCACTGGTCACTGGGTACTTTTGTTATCCCCAACTTAAAGGGCCTTAGTTAGGCTGGGGATGTAACTCAGTAGTAGAGTACTTGCCTAGTATGCATGAGATCTCAGGTTTGAGCCTCTGCACTAGAATAGTAAAAAAGTATCCGTCTCGGAGGGGGGAAAGATGGACCAAAGGCCTGCGTGGGTGTGTCTGGCAGTGAATGATGCCAATTTCTTCTTAACCTCTTGGGAACAGGAAGAAGAACAAAATCACTTGGGTTCATGCAATCACGTGGCCCAAGCGCTGTGGGCTGCCCAGGTAGGGAGAGAAGGCCCCAGATGCAGCAATCTTCTCAGCTCACTGGCTCAGGAAGAAAGAAGCATGGGCTGTGGGCTGTTAGTTCCTCTGCGTTTCCACATCTCCCTTGTGGTCTTGCTGAGAAAGCCCTGGGAGAAGGGTCACTGAAAGGGCAGGGCCATTGCCAAGGAGACCAGGAGATGGTGAAGGGGAGACACAGCCTCCTGGGTGTACTGCTAACGCTTCCTAGCAGGAGGAAGGATGGAGGGGATGCTCAAGAAAGAGGGTGGGCTTCCTTCACTAACACCCTAGGCCTCTGGAGAGTTTCCCACTAAATGCTCACTTCAGCCTGCATCCTGCCTCAGCTCACCTTATCAGGTGAAAATGCGTCTTTTTCATAGTACTGATCAGTGAATCCAGAATTACTCTACCACTAAACTACATCTGCAGCCTAATTTAACACTTTGAGGTACAATGCCCTAGCTCTGTTTAAAATTGTGAATCTCCTGCTTGAGTTCCAGGCATAGGTGGGGCTACAAGCCCATCACACCATACCGGGCTTATGAAGTGCATTTTAAAGATGGAGAAGGGCCCGGCAGGATGGCTCAGTGGTCTAAAGCGCCTGCTTAGGAAAGCTCGGGTGGCTGCAGGGACCGCGGTTCGATCCCTGGCACCACATGTTGCGCCAGCCCTGCCCTTAAAGCAGGCTGAGCCGGCCATAAAAATAAACAAACAAACAAACAAACAAACAAAAGTTCTGAAACAAGAAAAAAAATAAAAATTAAAAAAATTTCTTGGGGGCCTGGCAGGATGGCTCAGTGGTCTAAAGCACCTGCAGGCAGCTGCAGGGACCGCGGTTCGATCCCCAGCACCACATGTTGCACCAGCCCTGCCCTCTGGGCAGGCTAGCCAGCCATAAAAAATAAACAAACGAACAAACAAAAACTCTGAAACAAGAAAATAAATAAAAAAATAAATATTAAAAAAAAAAAAAGATGGAGAAGCTGAAGCTTCAAACAATGAATAAGCCCTTAAGTGGGAAGCCAAGCTTTGAACTATTGGTGGGACTCACATTGAAGAGATCACAGAGCTTATTAGTGACATGCATCCCAATGCTTGGAGGCCAGCTACACTCCCCTTGTGTCCACACCCATTTGGGGGAGTATACAGACGTATCTGCTTCTAAGTGTCCTGCAGTATTCTTTCTGCAGCTCTGATGTCCCTTTGGAGATGGTGCAGGGAGGGGTAGTATCTTAGGTACTCTTATTGTTGCTGGGACAAAATACCTGCCACCCAACATTAAAGGATTATAATATCTCACAGTTTGTAGGGGTGTCACTCAATAGTCAGCTGGCTGCTAAGCACAGTGGTACAGCACAGGGGCATGGAAGAGGAGAAATGGTTCATGGCAGGGCAGGTGGGTGAGAGCAAGTGAAGCAGCAGCAGCAACAACAATAAACCTCCCTTTCCCTTTTGTTCCATCTAGGCTACTAGCCCTTTGGGTGGTACGTCCCACATTCAGATGGGGCTTCCTACTACATACACTCAGAATTATAATATACCAATTAGTGGACTAATCCAGTACTGTAATAATCCCAGTCTCACACCCTAGACCAGTGGTTCTCAACCTTTCTAATGCTGTGACCCTGCAATACAGTTCCTCATGTTGCAGTGACCCCAAACCAAAAAATAATTTTGGTGGCTACTTCAAAACTGTAATTGTGCTACAGTTATGATTTGGAATGGCTTTAGGCGACCCCTGTGTTTTGGTCGTTGGACCCCGGCCAGGGTCATGACCCACAGGTTGAGAACCACTGCCCTAGATCTGGCTACCTCCAAAAGACCCACCTATGAGCACATGAAGGTTTGGCAGAGCATCTAGAACAAGCCATAACAGGTGGTGGAGGTGGGGACATAGATTGCTTTCTCTATAGTGATCCATAGAGCCATGATATGGCTAAACTGCCTGGTGCATTTCCCAAATTCCTATAGACTTCTTGCCCTGGAGCTAAGGCTAGACTACTGCCCTGTGAAGGCCACTTCTGGAACTCACTCTTCCTATTTTAGCTGCATAAGCCTAAGTCTTCTTTGGCCCCTTGTATGGCCCCCATAGTATCTCTCTGGCTTTGAGGGCTATCAGAGAAGCATCATTGTAAAATGACAATGGCCTGAACCACATGCTCTGGTCCTACAGCTTTAAAAAGATACCTGGGAGGGGTATAATAAGATAGTAGTATTCAATAGAACTTTCTAAAATAATGACGTTGTATCTTCTCTTCATTGTCCAAAACATGGCCACCAGTCACATGTACCTATGCTGCATGTAAAATGTGGCCAGTGGGCCTGAAGAACTGAATTTTAGGCTTTATTTCATTTTAAAGCTGGGCAGAGAGCTGCATGCAAGTAATTCCAGCATTGCAGGGGGTGGTCAGGAGGACTGAAAGTCTGAGTCTAGCCTGGGAAACTTAGTGAGACCCTGTCTCAAGTAAGTTATTAAGATAATAGACGATGGATGCAGCTTAATAACAAGACTGCATCAATCCCCAGTTTAACCTGAATTCAGGGCCCAGTAAGGGCCCAGTAAGGGGTGTGTCTCATTCTAATGAATTGGCATTTAAATTCAAAGAGCTACTTGAGGTCAGTGGCTACCATATTGGACAGAGCAGAGAAAGACAGGCCTCTTGCCCAAAGCCAGCACCTTTGGGACCCAAGCAAGAGGGGAAAATGTATTATTCTTCCCAGTGGCCTTCCCCAAGAGCAAAACACTGCAAATAAGATGGTGCTTCTTAGGAGAAATGGCAAATCCTTTTCTACCAAGTGCCCTGTTCCTGTTAACAGGTCTTGATGTGTGCGGGACACAAACCCAGAAGCAAGCACAGATATAAACACATACATGTAAGTGTCAGCACAGCGAACAGAAGAGGAGCCCAGAGTAGGGGAAATGCACACAGTGGGTGGGTAGAACAGAGGCCAGACCCCATCATTTCCCTGTCAGTCCTGCAGGGACTCAAAGCTGCAGGAGAGACTAAGGCCACAATTAACCCTCAGCAAGTACACTATATTGCGCTCTTCCTTTTGGGGAGGCCACAGTTGAAATTTCACTGTAATAAGATCCTTCTGTTTTTTTTTCCCCCTAAGTGCTAAGTTAAAGTCTAAGTCAGCCTGTTCTAATAGCATAGCACGTCAAGAAAAAACAAAGTACCAGCACATCAGTGTTTGTGGAGTCCTGGAATCTGGGCAGAGCTCGCAGAGCACTGGCTTGTCATTTTTCACTGAGTTTAGGTCATCTGTGAGATGTCTGGAGATTGCTCCAGAAAGACTGGCTGGCTGGCAGCCGATGAGTCTGAGATCTACAGAACTGAGAGGAGGGACTGACACTGTCAGGGGTACTGGCTAACTTGAGTGGACTTGCCAGTCCCACCCTGACTTGCCCCCCAGCTCAGCCCCCTGCCTTGTAGAAGACAGCTTGCCATCTGCTTGCTCCTGGACAGACTTGGCTGGGATCATCTCAGACGTCTCCTGGATGGACAGTGCCTCTCCCTCGTTCCACATGAAGTTTATTGCCAAGCCTTGTTGATTCTATCCCAGTCACGTCCCCAATCCCTCATCTTGGCCCCCACCATCTCCACAGAGTTGTGAATGAAATGAAAACTGGGGCCCCTATTAAAACATTTCCAAGTGCTGACTTTGTATCCTGCTATGCTACTGATTTGGGTTATTGAATCTACAAGTCTCTTGGTGGAGCTTTGGAGGTCTTCTATGTAGTGTAACATGTCATCTGTGAATAATGGTAACTTCCCTTCTTCTTTTCCAATCATTATTCCTTTTACTTCTCTCCCTAGTCTAATTGCTCTGGCTAATGTTTCCAGAACTACACTGAACAGGAGTGGTGACAGTTGACATCCTTGCCTTGTTCCTGATTTTATTTTATTTTTAAAATAGATTTATTTATCTATTTATTTGGTACAGGACCTTGCTGCACAGCTCAGGCTTGTAGTGATCACCTTGACCTTGGCTCAGTCTCCCCAGTGCTGAGATTGCAGGCATGTGCCACCAGTTTTGGTGGCAAACCAGAGTTCCTAGAGCAGGCACAGCATGTGGTGTGTGGTACTGGGGATCAAACCTGCGTCCTTGAGCTTGCCAGGCAGGTGCTTAGACCACCAAGCTATCTCCTCAGCCCTTGTTCCTGATTTTAAAGTGAAGGTTTTCAGTTTTTGTCCATTCACTATGATACTGGCTAGCAATTTGTCACAGATGGTTTTTATCAGGTTGTGATAAAGATCATCTATTCTAATTTCAATAAGGTTTTTATCATGAATGAGTGCTGGGCTTTGTCAAAATTGTTTTCTGCATCTACTGAGATGATCATGTGACTTTGTCTCTGGCTCTTTTGATGCGTATTACATTTATTGATTTGTGTATATCGATTTTTACTATTCTTTTTCTCTTTCAAAGATAAAAAAAATAAAACATTTTTGAAATTCTAGGTAGGGACAGCAGAGCCTTTCTAACTGCTAAGCATGGGGCACACACAGAGGTTTACACCTGGGAAGCCTGCTGGGGAGGAAAGCACCCAGCCCCGTTACCGAAGGGGAGGAGGAGATGTTCTTGTGGCTGTCAAGGGTTCTGTCCCTTTCCTATCCCCACATTTACGCATGTCTAACAACTGCATTGTGCTGATGCACGTTACAGTTTTGTGGATCACTGGAGCTGGTTCCTTTCAAATGCAGGAGAGAAATAACAGTGTGCTTAAAAGCAATTAGTTAAAGCAACAAAAAGAACAAAGGAACAACAAGAAAGCTATTATGCAAATGTGTGTGGCCATTCACTGCCACTCTGCCTTGGGGAGCCTTGTGGTAGATTCAAGTTTCTGCTTTTCTTAGTTATTAGGTCCTCTTATACTTAACATCAAGCCTCAGAACAAGCACTTAGGTATTTCACCCCTTCAGCACATTAGTAATTGGCCTCACCCATTTCCTGGTCTCTTGCGGGTTTGACTGCTGTCTTGACTAAGAACGTAGTCAAGGACAGCAGAGGAAGTTCAGCTCCACAGGAGGTTCAGCCAGATAAAGGCATCCATGAGTCAGGTTCAATTCCGTTCTGCTCTTTAAGGTCCTTTAGAAAAAGGAAGCTGATGGACACCTTCCCCGAGGGTCCTGTGGAACCTGTCCCTGGTCCTGAATCTTGATGTTTCCTACTTCTTTCAGATCCTAGCTAAGCATTTTGAAGTTGGTTTTTCCTGTCTGGTTCAAAGAAGACAGAGAAGGAGGAGGAAGAGGCTGAGGCAGGAGGAAGAAAGTGAAGGTAGAGAAAAAGAAGATAAGGAAGAAGAGGTGGGAGAGGAGAGAGGAGAGAGGAGAGGGAGAAGAAATAAGAAAAGACCTAACAAACACATTTCAGAAAGCTTGTGGTCAGTATATCTTCCTGCTATTTTATGTAAGTGACTCAGCTTGAACTAAATTACTAAAAGCATGAAGTTTACTTTTTACTGACCTCTTCCTAGGGACCTAAGCCACAACACATGTGCCTCTGACCAGTCTGACTTGGCTTCAGAGACTCCATGCTCTTGGTCCTGTGTGCTCTCCTAGAAGCTAAGGCTCAGCCTGTTATCTGTCCACACAGGGAGGACTTCACCGAGGGCTTGGTGTGCAGATGTAGAGAAGATCACTACAGGAGCATCTTTTTACTGGCTCTAAAATAATTTCTGAGTAAGTGAGTGAATTGTCCAGATGCATAGGGTGACCCTAGGCTAAAGGTTTGGAGGACCTGCCAGGACTTAGATGGCAAGAACAGCTATTGTGTATTAAGGCACTGAGATTTCTATTGAAAATAAAATGAGTTGGTTTGATCTTGACTCTGTTACTCACTAGCTGTGTGACCTCAGGCATGTCACTAGTGGCGAATTGTCCCCTGGTGACACATTATCTCCTGGAGGTAAATACTCCTGACACTGCATGAGGGTTTCAGCAATTATATAGAGCAAGCACTGCCCCTGAAGCCACGGATCCTTTTTCCCACTGGGCATGGTGGCACATGGCTAGAGTCCCAGCTGCTTAAGAGGAAGAAGTCAGAAGACTATTTGAACCTGAAAGCTGAAGCCCAGCCTGGGAGGCAGAGAGAGTTTGTCTTGAAAAGAAACAGGAAAAGAAAAGAAAAAAGCCATCTATTTCCCTGAAAATAAGATCTAGCTGGGAAATAATCAGCCCTGATAACTATAGATCAAAAATGACAGCTGCATTTAAATACAAAATGCATTTGGAAGAGTTAAAAAATTAATGTTTATTGAAAGTGTTAATGTTTAATTGTTTGATCAGTATCAGTACCTATGTCTGTTGATCTATACTGATTTGATGCTGAAAATATGTAATGCAACCATTATTAAATTTTTCTTGTCTTGAAATTCTGTACTATATGTACTTACTTTTTACTATTTTTTGTCTTTGTTTCTGCTATTTTTACTGTTCAAAATAAAATTTAAAAAAAAAGATAGGTGCTCAAAAAGAATTTTAAAAAAGAAATAAAAAAAATGACAGCTGCAATCAGCCTGTCCTTACCTGTCCTTGCCTTACCTGTCATCGCTACTGTCTGGGTGGGTGGCTACTCTCTAAGACCGGTAAAGCCAGGATAGGAGGATCTAGTTTCACACTGGTTAGTGGGGAGAAGCATGGCCATTGCTGTCATCTTTCCCACACACTTATGCAACCCTGAAATACTGTCCTTCCTCACTGCTCAAAGGGGAGGTCGGGATGGGAAGGTACTGGCCAGTGTCTGCTGCATGGCTTCTGAGCTTCTGGTGGTTGGGCAGGCACTCTCTGAGGCTGGGTGCCCACCGTCTGCAGCGACTCTGTGCGTCAAGCGTGTGTGTGTGTGCGCGTGGGTGTGGGCCTCGGCTCTCTCTGTCCTTGGCACAGTGTCGCGGAGCAACTTCTCTTGTTCTGCTTCTGTGCTGCTTCCTGCGTCCTCACGTCAGGAGAGGTGGGCATCGGTCTCGGCTCACCTGTAGTTGGCGCCTCCGAGACCTGGCTCTCTGCCTACCGTTCTCCCCACAACCACACACCATCCTGTTTTTTGGATCTGATCAAAATAGAAAAAAAAAAAAAAGATCACAGTTTTGCTTTTGAGCATTTCTGTTTTCCGTCGAACCACCCTGCCTGATAGATGATTTTTTTTTCTATCTGATAGATTAATCAGAAAGAAGGTACTTGATGAACCGCTAAGAGGTTGATTGGTCACTCTTCTCAAAGAATGCATTTGCTTTTTGGACAGGGTCTTCTCCGGTCAGTGCTGCCAGGATAGCCACTGCGCAGGCACTGGTGCGGTGCCAGGAGGACCCAGGGAAGAGCTCTGTGGGAGGCACTGAAAGTGCACTTGATTGCAAATCTTGGGGTCGTCAGCTCTGGCCTTGGCTCAGGAACAAGTGACCCCATTGGCCTCTGTGGGGAGACCCTGTTTTCTCCCCTTACCTTCTCGGCTGCATCAGCTCCAGGCCTCTCTGTCCTCAAGATACTCCCTTACCCAGTCCCTTCCCCCTCTTGAGGAACTCTGGGAATAAGCTCCACGTGCCCCATGACCCCACTGAGAACTGGGGGGATGATGACCCCCCCCCAGCTCAGCCTCATCTTCTTAATGGATCCTAATTACCCCTGTCCTGCTTGTGGCTTCTCTCTAGGGCCCACCTGTCTGGATGATGGATGAGGTGAATGGGAGACACAGCCAACTGGGGCGGTAGAGGCTCCTTCTTCTCTAGCAGGGTGGGGGTATGAAAACTTCACAGCAGCCCCATGAGGCCTTAGAGAGGCATGGCCTCGTTGGGTGTGGTGGTGCATACTTTAGCACTCTGCGAGGCTGACCCAGAAACATCAGAAGTTTGAGCCTAGGCTGGGCAACTTCGTGAGACCTTGTCTTGAGACAAAAATATGCCAAGGGGTTGGGAATGTAGCTCAGTGTGAACGTCCTAGGCTCAGTGTTTAGGACGCCAACTAGAAAGGGAGGCCTTATCACTGGATACTCTCTTCTTTGCTCAGGTCCCCACACTTGAGCCAGGTGAGGGGTAGCTTAAGAGCAATGTCATAAGGAAGCAGGGCAGAAGACAACTGACTACAGATGTGCTCTGGTGTGCTGCCCAGGAAACACATGGTGAGGGGGTGGGGGAGGGCTGGTAGCCCCGTGAGGGACTCAGGGATGACCATGAGGGCCAGGCGAGCACATCTGAAGGCTGGCAGTGGTCGGAGGCAAGCAGCTTGCACGGCATTAAGGTTGCGCTGTCAGCCCCAGACTTATTCTATCCACACAATGGGGGCTCTGTAAATGAACTATGGGCTCTCCTGGGCTCTGGCCAAGATCTTGGACCCTCCAGTCAAGAGGAGCAGACAGTGGCACCGTCCTGATTCTGTTTTTCTGAAGATTAATCAGGTAAGGGAGAAAGAATCACAGAGTTCTGGTTTAAGTCACATCTAAACGAAAGACTGGAGCCTCCCTTTGCTTGGCCGCGAACACAATCTGATGTGCTCTGGGAGTCAGCAGTCGCTTATTCTGTGTGCTCAGGAACTATACACTACAAGCTTCTAGAAAACAGCAGACACCTTCCTCAGCTGCACACACTGAACGTTGTCTGTTCTGCCCCAGTGAGACAATTAGAGGTCATCGTGGGGACAGAGGACAAGCCAACCCCTGGGTCCTTAAACTGCTATTCACTGAAAGCAAGATTTGTATTTTTTCCTGAAGCACGCAGGGCTTTAAAAACTGCTTTTGCAGAGCTAGATTGGTGAGATGAGCTTTAGGAGGCTCAGATTCAAT
>PVJA010035836.1:0-21559 GCA_004027025.1 Myocastor coypus | reverse complement strand
CTCTCTCGACCCAGAAAACCCCACAAAATCATGCAAATCAAGAGGCTCAAATCTTCGCGTTCATTTTAAGAATACACGTGAAACTGCCCAGGCCATCAAGGGTATGCATATCCGAAAGGCCACCAAGTATCTGAAGGATGTCACATTAAAGAAGCAGTGTGTGCCATTCCGACGTTACAATGGTGGAGTTGGTAGGTGTCCCCAGGCCAAACGGTAGGGCTGGACACAGGGTCGGTGGCCCAAAAAGAGTGCTGAATTTTTGCTGCACATGCTTAAAAATGCAGAGAGTAATGCTGAACTTAAGGGTTTAGATGTAGATTCTCTGGTTATTGAACATATCCAGGTGAACAAAGCACCCAAGATATGCCGCCGTACTTACAGAGCTCATGGTCGGATTAACCCATACATGAGCTCCCCCTGCCATATTGAGATGATCCTTACTGAAAAGGAACAAATTGTTCCTAACCCAGAGGAGGAGGTTGCACAGAAGAAAAAGATATCCCAGAAGAAACTGAAGAAACAAAAACTTATGGCACGGGAATACATTAATTATAAAATAAATGCTAATAAAATTAAAAAAAAAAAAAAGAAAAAGAAACATACAATGCATTATGGTAAAAGTAGCTGACAAACCAAAGTAAGGCTTTTCTGAGACATGAAGAGATCAAGAGGCTTTAGTTTACTATTAAAAGGGCTTTGCAATACTGGAAACCCACTGTCACTAGATCTATCGTCAGTATGAGTGTCACCTACCAGTTGCCTCTGTTTACACTAGTATACCTGATATACTATGAGAATTCTGTTGCTTATTTCACATCATCCCAAGAAAAAGGTTTTCTCCCTATCACTAATCAGAATACTGCTTGAGGCAAGCTGCCTTGCCCCTACTTGAGTGAGCTCCACTTGGCTACCTTTCTACTGTTCCTGTATTCTCTGTTTTCTTACCCCTTTTTGCTCCTTGTAGAAGGCATCTGATGGAACTTTGGCCCTTCTATTACCATGTAATTTTCTTCAAGACACTCAAATAGACTTTTTTTTTTTTTCCTTTGAGACATAGTTTCATTAGGCAGTTCAGGCTGGTCTTCAACTCACTTTGTAGCCCAGGCTGGTTCTGAACTCAGTGATCCTGCTGTCTCTGACTGACTCTTGAGTACTGACATTATAAGCAGGTGTCACCTGTCTATATGAATATAAACTCTTGGTTTATATTTGCTCTTTAAGGACTGTGTTGTACCAAATTTCTTCCTGAAAATAGATGAAATGTGGTCAGAGACTGGGCTATTTGGAAAGCCAATAAATATTTTAACTTTGCTACTCCTTCAAAAGTACTATGTGAATTCCTTTTGTTTTTTTAAACATTGAATAACTTAGTTTTAATATCATACCTAAGTCTGTTTGTATTCCTATACATTTGCAGAAATGAGTTCAGAGAAAAAGAAACTAAAATAAAAAAAGTCAGATTTGTAGAAAAGGATCAGACTAGTAGTAACCAGACTGATTACAACTGGTAAAAGGTTACACGAGGGGTTTATGTGTATTTGTGTATGCACATATGTAAGCATACACATGCACATAATTAGTCAAACAAGGATAGGAATATTTGAACCTATTTCTATAATTCCATCTTGATCATAAAGTTTAGTTAATGTAATTTTAACTGACTTGTATGTGAATAGGCTCCATATTTAAGTGTGTGTGTCATAGTTTAATGGCTATCACAGATTATTCAGGTTTGAGTTTTACTCTCTGAAATTAATGTGTCACTATGTCCATATTTTGAAGAGTTGTATGTAATGAACAGCAAGAAGCTGTGGCAGAGGAAAAGTTCATGATGGAAAACAAAAAAGTCCTGTGAACTGTTTCATTGCAGGAGAAATGGATGAAGTAAATTATATATCTTTTCAAGAGCTAAGTTAGGTTTTGAAATTATAACCAGTCCTTATCCCAAAATACCACTGCATTGTGTTCATGTCTATTTTCTAACTACCCTATAACCCTCTATATAATCACTCAACAAAAAAGATAAATTAGTTATTACTTTGATATTAAAATACTCTAGGGGTCTGGGGATTTATCTCAGTAGTGTAGCATCTACCTAGCAAGCATTAAGTCCTGGTCTGATTTCCAGTACTCTGCCACCCCCATACTCCAGCTAGCAGGCATAACAAATCTCATGTTATCCATCAGAAGGTGAAAGCAGCAATTTAATAGTTTAGCTCTAATTAAACAATACAACAAAACAGTTAAAAAGCACTTTATTATGCAAATAATTTTATAAAATATTTTGAGCTGGTAATTTTTAAAAAATAAAAAGGTAGCTGGAGGGCCAGCTAAATAGCTCAGTGGATTAAAGTGCCTACACTTAGGCACTGGTGCACTGAGATGGCAACTGAGACTGGGCCTGGAGGTGCAAGCCTATAATCCCAGCTGTTGGGAGGCTCAACACAGGTGAATTAATATGAGTCCGATCTATGGAGTATGCAACCCTATAGATCCTAAAATACACAAAAAAAAAAAAAAAAAAAAAAAAAAAAAAAAAAAAAAAAAAAAAAAAAAAAAAAAAAAAAAAAAAAAAAAAAAAAAAAAAAAAAAAAAAAAAAAAAAAAAAAAAAAAAAAAAAAAAAAAAAAAAAAAAAAGTGGTTAACGAACATGGAACTGAGGGACAAAAAGATGGTACTCAGTCATCTGAAGGAGAAGAATTTCATCTTTTTCAGTATGACTAACATGCACTTCACTCACTAAATGCAGGGACTTCTTTAGCCACAGTTCTGCCAATCTTGATTATTGGGTTTTATGTCATATATGTTTGATAAATCAGGCCTGGTGGTCACTAGTTACAGTTTTAGCATGTGGGAGGCTGGGCCAGGAGGACTGCTGTTTGAGCCTGAGCTATGTAGTAAATTAAAGGCCAACTTGAATTACACAGTGAGACCATGTCTCAAAAAAATGAAAATATAAAAGGAATTTTTAAAAAGTCTAGTGGAACTATTAAAAGTGAACATAACTGTTGAATTAAACAACAGTTGACTGCTGAAGGAGAAAAACCACGCACCCACCCACCCACCCGCCCACCCAAAAGAGGTGTCAGAGCCTTGCACAGTAACAGATGTTCATGATAATGGCCTTCTGTCAGCCAAAAGGATGTATAAAACAAATTTGAAAGATTTTGTTGAAATAGTTTACAGTAAAAAATTACTAAATAATGCCTTATTCTCAAATGTTGCCAACTGTTCTCTTAAATTCTCAGCCTATCTTGTAGTATGAGTCATTAGTTTCATGTCTTCATTTGTTATAGCAGAATATTCATTCACATTCTTGCTATAGCTTTAAGAGAGGCAGGAAATACTTCTCTGCCCCTTGACTTGTAAGTTTGGCCATGTGACTTGCTATCGAATAAGCATGATGTCCTTGTCAAAAATATCCAATCAAACAATACTGGGCTTACATTTGGGCTGTTTGGTACTATTGGTTTACCCATGTATCTGTATGCTAATACTGCAGATTTTATGATTGATATTTAAACGTATTCATCAACTTAAGTGGCTGCCCATGAAATTAGTAGAGCACACTTGAAGTAGTCTGGGTTATGGAGGTATGTATATCTCCTCCCCACTACTCCCTTGTTCTGTCTCCTGGCTACCATAAAGAAAAGCACCTTTTCCAATACACTGCTCTGCCGTGATGGTTCTGCCTTGGAGACAGCCAACCACTGGCTGAATTCTCTGAAACTGGTGAGTCTAATTAAACCTCTCCCATTCTAAGTTGTACATATTTGTTACTTTGTTCCAGCAATAGGAAAGCTGACCAATACAAGTAACTTTTCAAATCATAAATTTCAGTCCTTCAACTGTGCTGTTCTGCAAAATTGTGTTGGCTATTTGAGGAGATCACTTTAAGTTCCATATAAATTTTAGGATAATGCTATTAAAACTTTGCCAGGGATCGTACTGATTGATAGATCAGTCAAAGCAGTACTGCTATACTTGAGGTGGTTTTGTTAGTAGTTTCCATCAAAAGTGTATTAATATAATCTGAAACTTCAAAAAATTAAAAAAAAAAATCCTTGAGCCTAAAGTTATTTATTTGAAATAGGTTAAAGGCTTATTTGTACTTCATCACATACAAACTATATTACACATTATACATATTTAAAACAACAGATACACACTTGTGCCTTCGTATCCATGGGCACTGGTTCCTGAGTATATCCTATCTGCAGATGCTCAAGCTTCTTGTATATAAAATAGCACAGCATTTTCACATAACCTATGCATATCTTAACATGTACTTTAAATCAACTCAGTTACCTACAATACCTAACACAAAGTAAAAGCTACATGTCAGAAGTTGTTGACTTGAGCATTTTACAGCTCAGCATATTAATATAGCTTTACTTTTCTTAACTCATGATTAGATTTTTCTGCTGATGGTTAAGACCAAGATAAAGCTAGACTATATAGCAAAATAATGTAACTTTTGTATCTGATAAGGTCAGCCAAATCTCCTCAGAATTTACCCTGAAACCATGTACAGTGGTTTGTAAATCTTTTGTCACTATCAGTCATCTGGATGACATGGACAGTTTGGCGGATAACCCACTACAACTATGGACTATTGGACTATATTGGGTTATTTTGATGAATTCATGCACCTACAATGTTTGAATGGAAATGGAACAACCATCTCTCACAAAACAAAGCAAATAAGGGGGATATAAATGAAGGCCCATGTTGTAGTGAAAAAAAGTTAGGCTAGATATACAGCTCTTGTCTCTTAGTTCAATGAGAAGAAAGATTAGTACTAATAGTGCTTAGACAAGATATTGTGTCTGTATCTTGTACTCTGAATAACTACTATGAAGACAATATGCAATGTATTAATTTTTGGAACTATCATACTAACTTATTTTGAAACTGTCTCACTGCTAATTCTCTCATTGAAATTATACACATTATACAATTATACAAACATATACATTGTGCATGTGTCAGAACCCAGGTATATGTAGGGCTGACTGCATAAAACCTCATTATGAAATATTTGAGTTCTTATCCAATATAGCGGAATTTACACATTTAAATGAACAGCCTTTAACTTCAAGTCCTGTGCACACCCACCTACCACCGGTATTAAGGACTAAACCTAAGACCTTTATATTGGGCTATATCTGTGGCCCTTCTTAAATTGTTAAGCAGAGTCTTACCAAGTCACTAAGTTTTCCAGGCTGAACTCAAACATGCACTTGTCCCGCTTCAGTTCCCAGAGGGGTAGGATTACAGGTATACTAATAATTTGATTTACTTTGTTGAAGAAAGGGATATGTACTCCAACATACTTAATAGTTATTTAATTTATAAATTACATACATGTATTACTAAACTTAGGTTTATATTTAGATAATGACAAACATGGAGAGAAGTCCATAGCTAGTAAATGAATGCAAATCCATATGTAGTAATTTTTTTGATAGTTTCAAAATTTATTTTTTTTGATCTGGGAATTGAACTCAGGACATTATGCTTGCCAGACAGGTGCTTGTGCCACTGAGCTATCTCTCCTAGTTTTTTTTTTTTTTTTAAACTGGGAAAAAAAGCCGGGTGTGGTGGCTCATGCCTGTAATCCCAGCACTTGGGAGGCTGAGGCAGGAGGATGGTGCAAGTTCGAGACAAGCCTGGGCTACAAAAGTGAGCTCAAGGCCAGCCTGAACTGCATAGTGAGACCCTGTCTCAAAAAGACTAAAAATAAATAAACTGGGAAAAAAAAGTATGCTCAGAATTAGCCAGCTGGACTCAGTTTATTTTTATTTATTTATTTTGGCAGGACGGGGGTTTGAACTGATGACCTTGCACTTGCCAGGCAGGCACTTGTGCCACAAAGCTAATATCCTTGGTCCCTGGACTCAGTTCAGATGATCCCAATTTTGTTGGTAATGTCCAATGTGTCATAATCAGGAGGCAGTCAAACATATGCCTTCTTCTCTCCATCAGGCCTGATTAGGGTATTGATCTTGGCAAAATCAATGTCTCAGAGCTTCTTTATAGCTTGTTTGATTTGGCACTTATTGGCTTTGATATCACAATGAACCAGAGTGTGTGTGGTTGTCCTTGATCTTTTTCATGGCTGACTCTGTCTGTGATCAGGGGGAACTTGATGATGGCATCAAGTTTGTTTCTCCTGGGGGCGCTCTTTTGAGGGTATTTGGGCTGCCTCCAGAAACTGCAATGGCTTGGGGCGGTGGAATGTGAGTATCTTCTTTTTGTGGCTGTAGATGTCTTTCAGCACAGCTTTCTTGGCCTTCAAAGCTTTTGCTTTTGCTTTAGCTTTGGGAGGAGCAGGGTTTTCCTTCCTTGCCTGGGGTGCTATCATGGTAAAAAGGCTCCTTTTTGATAGCTTTTAACTTTAGGTAATACTGATATCTTGTCAGATAATATCAGACTATTGTTTTTTAAAAAGCTAAAAAATATGGCCAGTAGAAAGATCTCACTGTGTGAGAAGTGTCAGTGCTAACATTTTCTATTTGTGCTTATATTTTTAGTTTTACTTTCAATCTGTGGTTTCTTTGTGGAAATCCTTTTAAATCACGTGTCCACTTTACTGTCTGTGGGTCAGTTTATTCAAATATAACCCCAGTTATAAGAACATTTAACTAGGCAGAGTAAACTGAAATTGGTTACAAGATACTGACAGCAAATGATAAGGGTACCAGCATTAGCTCTTTATTAACCAATGCCATCATCAATCCTCCTCCAGAAACTTCACAAGTGTGTGTGACATACAACCTGAGATGTAATCCAAATGATAGGCTGTGTTTACCTACAAATTAACTAATGAAAACATTTTTTTTCTCACCTTTTTAGATAAAGGAAGAAAGGGAGACAACAGAATCGGACACAGAAAGATTGGTTAATTTTCTTTCTTTCAATGTATATAATTCAATGTGTCACTGAACTATGTAATTCATACTTCAGATATCATTGTGGTCAAGACCAAAAAGCATAAACACTAAGAAAAGCTGTTTTAGTTATTTTTTCTATTGCTGAGACAAAATACCCGACACTTAGGAGTTTAACTTAGGAGTTAAAAGGAGAAAGCTTTATCTTAGCTCACAGTTTGTAGAGGTTTCATATCTCTTAACAGTTGGCTGGATTCAAGATGGGGTGGCATGGCAGAGGTGCATCGAAGAAAAACAGACAAGTCCATGGCAGAGCAGAGCAGGCAGAGGGAAGCAAGCAGCACACAGTAACCACCAATAGCAGCAGCCAACAGCAGATTGCCTCACCTTTTTATCCCTTCCAGGCTATCTGCCTTTTGGTTGGTGCTGCCCATACCCAGACAGCATCACATCCTTAACCCTACATTTTTAAATCCCAGCATCACACACCCTAGATGAAACCACCTTTGTAAAGCACTATTTATGACCAGATGAGGCTCTGAGAGGGCATCTACATACAAGCCATAATAGGCCATTAATGGATTAGATGATTCCAAAATTAGTAAAGGGACTTCTGAATAGGACAGGTGAAAAAATATCTTTAAACAGTTTATGATTTTAGTCAAAGAGGTTGTCATCTTGAACATAAAACAGTAGAAAAATAAATGTGAGGAAGTTTATCTTTTTCTTGCTAATGAAGTGAGGACCCTACAAAGTTCACTTTAAGTATGAAGTGAAATCACATCTAACCTAGATTACCTTAGTCAATGATTCATGGGAAATCAAAGGGTTTTTTCTAAAGATTTTAAACAATTTTAGAAAACTGGCTTTAAAATATGCCTCTAAAATTTATTTTTCTTAATATTATTCAGGGTTCAAAAAATTTTAAATTTTTAGTAGTACACATTTACAGTACACGATTACATTCATTGTAGGAAATGGGTACATGTGTGTAACACATCTCAATTCTTTTTTTGTTCCTCCTTTCTACTACCTTAGAATTTAAATGTTAGTCTAGTCATCATGATTTCTCAAGTATATTCCATTTGGCCCATATGCTTCTACTTAGGAAATAAGTTGTACTTTCTAAATTTGTAAAATTCACACTTCTATGGTAGTTTTGTTCATTTAAAAAAAATGTTTAAAGTAACATACTTATTTTTACATCTTGAATGAAAATGATCTGAATACGTGATCTCCTAAAATATTATTATCACTATGATCACTTAACAATTTCCTGTGAAGTACTTCACAAATACCACCTTATATCACAGGTGCCTATAAGGTATGCACTACCATTTTACAGATAATAAAACTGAGACTCTAAGAGGTTTATATGGTAATTACCATACCATCAGTTAGTAAGTTTATCTACTGATTATTCCACTAGATTGCTCTGATAGACTTACAAAATGAGTGCTAAATTTAAATACCTCAGAATGCATCTTTAGCTCATTCTGAAATAATACCTTCTCTTTTTAAAAGCATGTAAGTGGCAAAATTTCTGTATAGTTTATATGACAGAATGGAAATAGTGAACTTTCTCTTGATAGCTTTCCAAAAGCCCAACTATGTTACTTTCCTGAATAATACTGAAATACTGATGTGTTTTGATGTCCTAATGTTACTGTTCACAGTAGAAATTTAGTAGAAATCAGGCAGTCATCATTTACAGTGATTTTGACTTAGAAGAATTAATCCCATAATGTTAATGCTAGCTCCTTATTTTTAAGGATACCACCCAATTTTTTGTTTTTGTAGTGCTGATGATTGACCCCAGTGCCCTGTGCATACTGTAGAAACACTACAATGAAGCTACACAACAGTCCCCTTTTACTTCTGAGGTATGAAGATTGAACCTAGGGGTGCTCTATCACTGAGTTATACAGCTCTTTTTATGTTTTTTTGAGACATGATCTCACCAAATTACACAAGTAGAACCTGAACTTGTGGTTTTCCTGCTTCAGCTTCCCTCAATTGTAGAATTATAAGCAAACACATCTTTAGGTTTTCAACCTGGAATTAGACAGGGCTACATATAGTTATTTCTTTTGTAGTAAATACCTTGTTGTAACAAAGAGGTATTAAGCATGCAGTTGTTCAAAGAGTTCCAATACTTAATGGTATAAGTGTGAAGACTAGGTTCAATAATAGATCTATAGGATACCCATACCTCCCCTTTTGGGCCTCGTAGAACCTGCAGCTTGTTTTTGTATATAGTTTTGATTCATCTTTTCATATCCACAAATTGTTCCTTATGCAATACATGTGTCTCTTACATATATCTGTGTATACTCAAATCTCTCAGAATGCCTGGACCAGAGCAGGTGCTAAATAAAAGACAAAATTAAGAAGACTTATGAATAATATTGCAATTGTTCAGGTCAAATGATAATGCCGCAAGCTGAAAATTTACCTACCAACTATGAAATACCTATTTTTAGGTGAAAGATCTAAAAAGGAAAGAAAATAATGCTAGTTGACTCATTAGAGAATAAAAAATATCTGATTCACAATGTACCAATAAATCACTTAACCACAATGACTAATAGGAAGAAAAATAAAATAAATACATATGTATACAATAATGGTATTGAGTTGGTCTTATTTTCAGAATCAAAACATCTGTGTCGGGCGAGAACTATATAAGCACAAATAACAATATATAATTTTTAAATTAAAAATGGTATTTACATTATTTGCAGCCTTTATAGAAGTTACAATAATTTTAGCCTTAAGCTTTAAAACTAGTTCAAATAAAAGAACTCTAAAACTTGTGTTTACATTTATTGCTGTCCTCTATAGCAGTCAACAGAAAGAAGGTCTTAAGGGCTGCCCTGGAAAAAAATCTGACTTGACAGGACTCAGGTCTAACACAAACTACTCTGTGACTTTGCAATGGCATTAAATTAAAACATAATTTTACTTTGTTTTGTCTTTTTGAGATAGGATTTCACTATGCAGTTCATGCTGGCCTTTAGCTCACTTTGTAGCCCAGGCTGATCTCGAACTCACACTGATCCTCCTGCCTCAGCCTCCGAAGTGCTGGGATTACAGGCATGCACCACCATGCCTGGATAAAAAATAATTTTAAAAGGAAAAAGAGAATAACTTGCCTGAACTCCAGTATTAGCAATGAATTACACTGGTAACTAATATCAAGGTAAGACAGATATTAAAAAACACAGGCCTATATATATTTTATATCTTGCTTCCTGATACATTTCATTTAAAAGACCTCAAACCATTTCAGATATACAACTAAGAGTCTCCTCTTAAAATCTCTAGAGAATAAGATGTGCCAACCTCCCAGTGCAGCTCATTTAGTTGTTTTATTTTATGTGCATTCAGCCAAGAAGAAATTGATCTTTCTAGCACATTGATTAAAATAATGTGTTGAACAGTCCTGTGGCACTTAAATCCAATTAGAAGTCAACTTTCTGGATTAGTGTATTGATGAATTGGATATTCTTACATAATTTAGGGACAACATCTGACACCATACTACACTTAAACTCCAATGTTTCTTTAAACTCAAAAGCTAAAAACTGTTAATAGCACAATCTAGTCAGGGAACAGATAAGCGCCTCACATTTAATATCTAAAGTAAATGTTAAGATCACAATCTACTTAAGATATTAAGAGTGACCTCGTATTTTGCTTTTTAAATGATTAGAAAACCCCAGCTGGAACTATCAGATTTGATATTTTTAATAGTGGAGATCTAGCTTTTTTCCACCTGGCATATGGCCAGAGGGAATAGAGTTAAATGTATGGCTTCATGGAATTAACATATAAATATCATCATTCTACTTTGTCGTGAGTTCACATGTATTTTTAATTTAATTTAGAGTTCACATGTTTTAATGTCTAATATTTTAGGGTAGTTCAAAATGGAAACATCTAGCTAATAAACAGGATTTAAAGATAACTGAAAGCATTTCATATATAAAAGTTAGTCAGTCTAACTGAAAATGAAAATTAAGTGGGGATTAGAGATGTCTTTTTCCCCATGGACATGCTTCTTCTATACTATTTCCTGAAACAGGCTGTTGACAGAATGATTAGCCAGTTCACAAACCAAGCAGCTGGCTTCCCAAAATGGAAAGTTACAAAATATTCTTTTGAATTATCACAGAGTTCACTGGCCCTCAAATTTCTTTCTTTCACACTTCAAAAGCGATTTTTATTTCAATGCATTTCTAGAAAGAGACATTCAATTTTCCCCCACTCTTCTGTTCACTTTCCATTGTTATTTGTGAGCTAGGGCAACACTGAGAATGTCATGGGACCTTTAATGTTCTTAAGGGACAAAAAGTGAGAAAGACAATGGGAGCCACAAATGTAAGGAATTTTTTTTCACTTTTTTTTACTGTTTAAATTTAACACGGGTTATATTACATATTTTCATCATCAGATCAGTTTAGATTAATACATATAGGTATATAAGATTGTTCAAACAAACATTAACCCTTCTAAACCAACATTATTATCTTTTTTTTTTTTTTTTTTTCCCTTCTTTTCTTTGGAAGTTGACATATTGCATAATGTCCTCACAATCGTTCTACAGAGTACTGTGTGTGGGCATGATCCACCTCCCTATTGATGTTGCTTAGAAAAAAAAAAGGAAAAGAATATACTTCTCTTTGGACTAAGAGGAAGCAGGTACATATACAGTCAAATGTTCTGCAATTGCAGTGTGGCCCTCAAATTTCTGATCTGTAAGTAGGGAGTCTTGCTTTTCAGCAGCAGAATCCACCAAATGGTGTGAATGTTGTTGGCTACCTGCTGTTTTTAATCATAATAGGTTAGCCTTATGTAATAGAATCCAAAGTATTCCAAGTTTTCCTTAATTATGCTTAGAAGCTAAAAGACAAAGAGGAAAAACTTCAAAGGACAATTGTAAAACAGATATGGATAGATATGGATCATAACACAGTTCACAAGTAGATTCATGTTTGAAGTTATGTGAGTTTTGAATATGCCTGCATTACTGAATTTACCTGATGCAATTTGGCATAGGCAAATACAAAATTTTCTTGTTTACATTATTCCTAAGATATCAATTATGTTTGAACCAGTTCACATTTTTAAGGCATGTGTTTTACCAAAACCATCCTTCAGCAAAGAGAGAATGTTGTATGCTGAATGATTAGGTAAAATCTTGGGTTTTTATCTGTTTGCTGCTCATGTGTAGGAATAAGGAATATAAAGCAAAGATCACATTTTCTGGTGTGAGAAATGAAGTGTTAACTCATGTCGCATAAACTACTACTATGGACTGAGTCTACATCACTACTCTCCCCAGAGCTGGGACGAGATGACTTTCCCTTACTTCACAGAATAGAAGAGGAGCTCTGATGGATAGGCAGCCACCAATCTTACCTAGGTTGACTAAGTTGAGAAGTCCTGGGCTTTCTCAGACTGAAACAGCTGTCCGCAAACCCCCAAGATTAATTTTTAAATTCTTCATTTAAAAATCTTATATATCCTGTGTTCTGCATGGTTTATGTTCTTAGGCACTGTCTGAAGAACTTTGAGAAGTGGGAATATGTAAGTGCTGACACAAAGTCCAGCTTTACCTCAATCATTCTGGGAAGGGATTTTAATATATTATGAGGCAGAGCCTGGTGCTCCTCAATATATATATATATATATATATATATATATATATATATATATATATATATCAGATTATAGTTTTAAGATTATCATCAAAACAGAATAAAAATTTAAAAGTTCATACAGAAAATTTCTATTCCCCTAAGCATATATATTTGAATCCTTAAGAAATGAACACAGGGCGCTGGGGAAATAGCTCAATGATTTAAGCACCAGCCTGGTAAATACAAGGACCCAGGTTGGATCCCCAGTACTACATGTTGTTTTAGCCCCAGAACCCTGGGTGCATGCTGTACCTGCCCTAAAACTGGGTGTGATGGTGCACACCTATAACCCCAGTGCTGGGGAGGTTGAGACAGGAGGACCACTACAAGTCTTAGCTGCGCAGCAAGACCTTGTACCAAACAAATAAAGGATACCAGTAAAAGAAAATGCCATAGTTAGAATATGAAGTAAAGTCAGAAGAGAAATCACTGCAAATATGGAGAGTTTCCCCAATCCAAAGACTACACCTAAAGTAGTGGGATATAATAAGGAAGGAATCAGCAGACAGAACATTAGGTGTAGCTGGAAAATAGCCTTTAAAGACTACAAAAAGCTAGCATTGGAAAAGAAACTTTGGGTAAGAACAGTGTCAGCTTAAAGAGGGTGCAGAAAGAATATACATCTCTCTAAAATATTAATTACTGGACTGTTTTGTTCTGCCTTACATCATGTGTAGCAAAAATTATAAAGAACACTACAAAAATTTTTGAAGCCAATTATGTTAAAGTCATTTTTAGAGACAAATAGCAGCTTTTACTCTCAAATGTTTTAAAATTTCAGTAAGAGTATTATTGTATTGTTGTCATGTGAAAATTGGTTATCCTCCATGCTTAAAACACAGAATGTTTTGCACTATAGTATAAGTGAATATAGACTATAGCAGTTTGTAAGAATTATTACTTTTCATCTATTTACATTTAAAGATTTTTTTTTTACTATCATTCAGCAAAAAATCTTATACCTCATATTCTTGTTTTATTGAACTGCCAAGTCACTGAACAATATTATCAGAGCATATAACTTCAGTTAAATGAAAGCTACTTTAAGTTTTTTTTTTATTATTTGTATTTTTTATGTATTTGGTACAGGTCTCACTATGCAGATTGGACTCGTAGTAATCCTGTTTTCAGCCTCCTTAGCGCTGGGATTACAGGTGTGTGCCACCACACCTGGTGTTGGTGGCTGGCTCAGCACTTCTGGGAGCAGGATTGGCATGTGGTGCCGGGGATTGAACCCCAGTCCCTGCACTTGCCTAAGCAGGTGCTTAGTTTGTAAAGTTACCTTAACCTTTAATTTCACCAATGAGCACCCGCTTTAAATGAAACACTTGTTTAGTCATGAGAATCTTCCCTTTTTATAAGGTAATGAGTCATTAACACAACTACTTTTAATTACTATGGCTTGATTCCTTAGCATATCAGTGCCAGAAGTTATACAATTAAAATCTAAGTACCACATGTTAAACGTATTGTATAAAATTGGCTCATGTACTTCCATATAACCAGCAAAAAAGGTTTTACAATTTGCAATAGCTCAATCCTTTCCCACACATTGCTAAGTGCATAAAGTCTGAGTTTTAAGGTACTAAAAATAGCTACTTGTTCCTTTTAAAAAAACCTTAGTTATAGTTTGTTAAGTATAAATTACATAGGTCTTGATTAAGTTCCACTTCAGAAATTATGAAACCAAAAGACAAATTCTTTGTCTTTTTGTTTTTAAATTACTTTTAATAAGATATAACAATGCAAGTTTCAAAACACGTTAGTAGTACATTCCCATAATTGGTACAATGCATATTGTTGTCCTTGTCTTTCTTTGTCTTAAAGATCATCCTTATACCATTCCATTTGAATGAAAATCTCATTTTTCTTTAAAAAATATAATGTGAAGACATTAGTAAATTAAGTTATTTATTTACTAGTGGTGATCATTTACTAGGAGCTATTCCAGACAGTAAATTTTGATTGATACTTTGTTAGTCAAGTCACAAGAATTATGGAGAGGATGAAAAATAATGAGAATAGCTTGTTTGGGGACCACTATAATGTATCTACTTCTAAAGACATCATGAGGATTGATTGTCCTCTTGTTAGTTCAGTGCCTCTCAGTGAATCATAAGAGTAGGTGGGACTTCTGTTATATTTTTTGCAGTACTGAGGATTAAATCCATGGCTTGTCTGTGGTAGGGAAGTGCTCTACACTGAATTACACACCTCATAACTAGCCCTCTTTTTGTTTGAAACTAGAGTCTCATTTAGTTGCCCTGGCTGGCTTTGAACTTGTGATCTTCAGTAGCTGAGCTAATAGTCATGTGCCAGTGTGCTCAGCTGTAATAATTAGAAGACCTAGAGACTAAAACTTTTTTTTAAAAGAACATAATGTTGAGATTATAATGCAATTTATTTTATAATGCAATAAAAAAAAACATTTTCTATAAAATCGTCAGTTTTGTATAAAGCAGTAGTTTGCAGAACTAAACTGATGTACAAAAGACAAAACTTTTAATGATTTGGTTTGACTTTTTCAAATAGTTTTCAGTATATTAAGTGTAATTTAGCATATGTGCCTATTTTGTGCTAGGATTGAGCTTGGAGCCCAAACGGTAGGCAGTGTTCTACCACAGAATTACAATTTCATTCTCCTTTTTTCTTTCCATAGAAGGCTCTGTATAAACTTTTCTTCTAGATACTAAGCTCATTTATGTCCTAGTTCAGAGAATAAACAGACCTTAAGCCAGGCGTGGTGGCTCATGCCTGTAATCCCAGCACTTGGGAGGCTGAGGCAGGAGGATTGGTGCGAGTTCGAGACCAGCCTGGGCTACAAAAGTGAGCTCAAGGCCAGCCTCAACCACATAGCGAGACCCTGTCTCAAAAAAGACAAAAACAAAAACAAAACAAACAAACAAAAAAACCCAGACCTTAAAAGGCTGGATGATCAATGTACTTCATAAGCACACTACCTATGAAATGAAAATAAGCAAACTCATTTTCAAGTCAGAAAATACAGGTAGAGGGACATGAAAGTGGCTATTTTTGGGGTGCAGGACTAGGAGAAATGGAGAGGTAGACTGCTATACTAGTAGTACTAAAAATAATGATTTGTTCAATGAGCTGATACAATTCAAAATTTTTAATGTGAATACAGGTTATTACTCTGAAATACAAAAGTGAATCAGATACATCTCTAAATGAAACCAGGATGTGCTCAAACATAGTTCAGGGAAATAAATTGGAATGTGTCAGTTTCTTTGTAATTCCAAAACTCTTAATAATTATATCTACAATAACACATCTTTGAAAGCACACATGTAAAGAACAGATTTTTAAAAAACTCGATAGAAAAAAAGACCAGTCTACATGTGCATAAAAAATTTCAAACTACAAAGTATTCTGCTACCAAAAATAAAAAAATCCATTTCCCATGTCTTCTTTGATTACTGTCATGGTAATAAAATTCCCACTGAGAAAAACACAAACAAAACTAGCCATGTAACCAACTGCCACCTGAATTACTCTCCTTTGAGTCACAGTATGCACTACATAGCCACTACTCTTCTCTATATCTGTATCTATACCTATATCCTGCCTCTTTCAAGCTAAATAAAGCAATGTTTCTGCAAGAACCCTGAACAAAACTGTAAGATCTGCAGAGTTGGGGAAAAAGCAAATTTTACCTTTTTCCACTTGAATTGTTTTGGTGTCAGAGTTAAAAGCTGTAACATACTGTATGACATGTTTTACTTTCTTCAGAGAAAATTATTTGCAAAACTACATTCTTTCACGTATTGTTATTAGTTTAAAAACCTGTTGCCCTACATACACGTTTTACATGGGGGGAGGGAGGAAGGAAGTGAAGCTCAACAAACAACAAAATAAAGTTGCTCTGCTGTGTTGAGGCTGCCAGGCTCTTTGTTACTCTACTTGAAAGTAAATGTGACTTGTCTGTGAAGAGTGCTGCTTCAGCAGTTCCAAATGAATTTCAAGCCTGTGCTCCATATTTTTGCCTTTGTAAGTTTAATGTATTCAGCAACACTAAACTGACAATTTAAATAACTACATCTTTAAACAAACGAAGCATTGATGTTAATGTATGAAAATGGTCCAAACCCCTAGGAGTCTTGGTTCCCACCATTGTTTATTCTGACAACAGGATATAATTGCTTACTTACTTGGCAGCAAATTTAACCATCTGCTTGCTTGCATGGTCTCCCACTGCAACAAGAGCCTGGACATTAAACTGCTGCTGACGTAGAACTAAGAAACACTGCTTCCCTGAGTGAGACAGAACACAAGTACATTAGAGACATATTAACTTAGGTTTCACAAAGAAAAATACTTCTCTACTTTTAAAATCAGGCCAAAATTTACTATATTCACACACAAGTGTCTGTCTGGTTTCCACAGCCAAAATACAGACATGCAATTGACAAGCTATAGTTAATGAAAACTAAGTTCCTATCATGAGATTCAAAAAGAACTTTTTAACATAATCTTTATGAGAATACAAGCAAATCATTATTAAATAAACTTCAAGTAGTTTCAGATTATTTTCAACATTTATTCATTCAATAGTTATTGTATTCTATAGCAAAGGCACTGCTCAGCATACTGTGAAGCTTCAATGATACAACAGGAAAATACCCACAGTGCTTGGCAAGACCATAAGTACCCTACAGGGGTGGTCTACTTATAGTATCCCTAGTAATGTGCATTTTAAAGCATTAGATTGACACATTAGTTCTTTTCCTCTTTTTTCCTTCTTTACCAATCTTCCCAACTCTTCATTATTGTTGAGACTTGAATTTTAAAACTCTGAATATTTTGTTTATGAAAGATCATTCTCTTCAAACCTTGTAACTAATTTTATTTTCAGGTATCCCAGGTCTGATTATCCTTTCTTTTATACAATTATCATCAGTTACTTTTAACCTGAAAAATATTGCTTGCAATAGATTTCAATCATTATGTATCCTTGTGATATTCCTTTTCCTCTAACACATACTCTTTAGTCTCTGATCAAATTCTAGAAAATGACTTCATAAAAATGAGTTCTCTTCAAGATCACTTTTCTCATAAGATCATCTTGAAAAACATCAAAAGACTATGACTTTTAAACTGAGAATTATCTTTTACATTAAGAACTAGTCTTGTTAAAAAAAAGCACAAAAGTCAGTCAACGTATTATTTCCAGTAGATAATATTTTGAAATGCAAATCAGTTAGTGATCATGAATTTAAAAAAAAGGCTGCTAACAAAGTGCCAATACTGACTCTGGAGTCACGTATGATTGCACATTTTTATCATTAAAAAAAGACAATAATTTTCCCTTTTTTTCTGAAGTATGATTGCCTCAAAATAAAATCTTTTTAAAAAAGCTGTATAAATGAATTCTGAAAGATTTAAGACACAGGATTATTAAAACTGGCACAGAAGAACTTGAAGGTCGATCAAAATTATATTATCTTAAGAACTACTACTGTTAGGGGCAGGGGAGATAGCTCAGTAGAATAAGTGCTTGCCTGGCAAAACACAAGCACCTGAGTTCAATTCCCAGTCCCACCAAAAAAAAAAAAAAAAAAAAAAGAACTACTACTGTTAACAACAGTTAGACATTATCCACCTTAGAACACAATGCTGGAGAGAAATGGAAGAAATGTTCATGCAGCAGTGCTAGGTTAAGCCAGGATTTAGTCAGACTATTTAGTGGTCTCAGACAGAGGCAACCCAGACCTAGAACTATATTACAAAGCTATCCTGTGATGAAATTCAATGATCAACTCCAATGCTGTACAAAATCGCTGAGACAGCTAGCAGAGGAAAATGTCTGTAGGTTATTGGTGATGGGTAACATTTGTTTAATGGTCTGGTAAAGACTCTGAAATCAAAAGGCCTGGGGTATACTATTATTTCCTAGGAAGAAGCCTGTGGGAAAACTAATAAACCACTTTGTATCAACTCTCAATTTGTAAAATGAAGGAAAAATTGTATAGTATTCACAGGGTTTTCTTAAGGTTTCTTTTATACTCATGAGGATTATATAGTATATTTAAAGTTGAAGCATAGCTCCATTAACATTAACCAATATTTGTTATAATTAGCAGCACCACTACTACTGGCTACTTATCTGAAGAATGATTATCATTCCTATTTTGCAGTTTGGTTACTATGTATTCATATCCTAAGCTTGGTGCTAAGAATACAAAGGTAAATATTTGGTAGATACTCAAGAGATCACAACATGAAAAATGATAAACCCATATATGAAGCATACTCATAATTTTATTTGTGTAAACCCATATATGAAGCATACTCATAATTTTATTTATAGTGTGCTAAGATTGACTGCAAAGCCCTCCAAAGCAAGAAAAAATGGATCTGAGTGTTCAACTACAGTGGCAAGAACTTTCTAAATGTGAAAATCACAAGCACCGCGTAGCGATGCATATAATCCTAACACTTGAGAGGCTGAGGCAGGAGGATTGTTTCAAGTTTGAAACCAGCCTGGGCTATAAAGTGAGCTCAAGGCCAGCTTGAACTGCATAGCGAGAACCTGTCTCAAAAAGACCAAAAAAAAAAAAAAAAAAAAAAAAAAAAAAAAAAAAAAAAAAAAAAAAAAAAAAAAAAAAAAAAAAAAAAAAAAAAAAAAAAAAAAAAAAAAAAAAAAAAAAAAAAAAAAAAAAAAAAAAAAAAAAAACCAAAAAAATCACACAGAACATCTTCATACAAAAACAAAACAAAACAGAACAGAACAAAACAAAACAAAACAAAACACTTAAAACTTGCTGAGAGCAAGATAGCTCAGCAGTCTAAAGCACCTGCTTAGGCAACTGCAGGGACCACAGTTTGATCCCTGGCACCAGATGCTGTACCAGCCTTACCTGCAGGGCAGGCTGAGCCAGCCATATCATAAATAAATAAAGTTTTAAAAAATAAAATTAAATAAAAAAAAACTTCCTGAATGACATCTAAAAGTTTATGTTTAACAATATAAAAATCTAAAGACTTATAGAAAGGAACATTCAGATTATCAATAAATGAGTCACAGTTTAGAACAGATTTCTTTCTTTCTTTCTTTTTTTTTTGGCAGTACTGGGGATGGAACTTGGGACCTTGCATGTGCAAGGCAGGCACTTATGCCACTGAGCTATCTCCCTGGCTATGGAACAGATAACCTGAAAAAAGAAAACCAAAGGAGGGCCTGGACAAATAGCTCAGTGGATTACACTGCCTGCAAGCAGGCTCAGGGACATGGGTCCCATCGTGGGCCTGCAGTGTCAGCCCTGCTCTCAGGGTGTGCTGAGATGGCAATTGAGACTGGGCGTGGTGACTCTCAGGCCTACTCTGGCTCTTGGGAGGCTGTGAACAGGTGGATCACTACAACTCCAATCTAGTAGTGAGACCCTCCCTAAAATATAAACAAAACAAAACAAACAACAAAAAAAGAAAATCAAAGGAATATAAGAAGGAAATATTACTGGTAAAGAAAGTAATATATGTGGAAGCAAACAACGATGACGTTACTTACCTCAAACAGCAAGGGTTTTAAAATCTTTTTTTTTTTTTTTTTAAGAATTTTTTATTTTATTTATTATTTTTTTCTTGTTTCAGAACCTTTATTTGTTTATTCACTCATTTTTATGGCTAGCTCAGCCCGCCCTCAGGGCGGGGCTGGTGCAGCATGTGGTGCCAGGGATCGAACCATGGTCCCTGAAGCTGCCCAAGCTTTCCCAAGCAGGCGCTTTAGACCACTGAGCCATCCCGCCAGGCCCAGCAAGGGTTTTAAAAAACAAATGCTCCATCATAACTTACTGATTACAAAGTAAAGTAACACTTTCTGGAGAACAATCTGGTAATGGGCATTAAAGGCTTAGAAATACTTTCTTGACTCAATAAATACATTTCTTAGAACGTATGTGAAGGGAATTAAATATGCAAAGATTATCTAAAAGAATGGGAACTTTACTATCACTCACATTATAGTTATGTAGTGTTTATTAGTAGGGAAGAAGGATGAGTGACTCCAATATTATAGTTTCCAAACTTTGGTGTTAAAGCATTTTGAAATTAATCATCAGAGCTTTAATAGTCTACCTTTAAAGATTTTTAAGACTTAGAACAACAACAAACAGCAGCAACAACAACAACAAATAGCATTAGATTCCTGTTAAATGTAACTGTCAACTTAAACTATCTCCATCAAGTGCTTTTGAAACCAAGTTCTTGCTATATGTCATGGTAACAAAGCACAATTGTAGCCTGGCAGGATGGCTCAGTGATCTAAAGCGCCTGCTTAGGAAAGCTTAGGTGGCTGCAGGGACCATGGTTCAATCCCTGGCACCACATGCTGTGCCAGCCCTGCCCTTAGGGCGGGCTGAGCCGGCCATTAAAAAAAAAAAAAAAAAAGCACAACTGTTCTTTCTTTGGTTGTGGTTAATGACACATTTCACTAGACTACTGGCTTAATTCAATGGTTTACAAGCCACTATCATACATGCTAGTAGTAGTGTGTACCTTTTTTGTACAGCTTTAAAAACAAAGGATGTGGAAATTCATGGAAATACAAAATTGTACCTTTTCAAGAATATGGTATTTGGCCCAGTCTCTTATTTTCAAGTACTACTCTTGATAGAATGACAGTAACTGAGTTTACACAAGGAGCAGTATATATCAAAAAGACAAGAGTGACATGTATTCCAAACATAATTTTAGCATTACATTCCATGAATTTCCAAATATTTGTGTCAAAATTGTGTAACTGCTTGTATCACATTGTATGGAAAGTTAATAGAATATCAATGATGGCCAGAAAATATCAGTTCCAAGCTAAGTCAAAGATATTTGATACTCAGAAAGCCAGTGATGATAAGCTCAAGTACCTATGTTACAGAGTAATAGTATCACAAAGCTTTTCTGCTGGAGGGCTAAGAATGTAAGTTAACAGACCAAAAATTGGAGAAAAAG
>PVJA010035835.1:0-21543 GCA_004027025.1 Myocastor coypus | reverse complement strand
CCAAAATGCCCATCATTTGAAGAATGGTTAAAGAAAATGTGGTATTTTTATACAATGGAATACTACTCATCCATAAAAAATGATAAGTTTGAAGACTTCATATATAAATGGATGTATATTGAACATATACTCATTAGTGAAATAAACCAGACCTATATGTGTAAATATCGTATAGTCTCCCTAATATAAGTACTTTAAACCCAGAAAGAATGGCCTTCATAAAGAAATGAACCAGCAACAAATGCTGGAGAGGCTGTGGGGGAAAAGGAACCCTTCTCCACTGCTGGTGAGAATGCAGATTGGTGTAACCATTATGGAAAGCAGTGTCGAGAATCCTTACAAAACTAGAATTGGAAATCCCATTTAATCCAGCTATCTCCCTACTGGGAATTTTCCCAGAAAAACTGAAAACATCATACCATAGCGATATCTGTGCACCGATGTTTATAGCAGCCCAGTTTGTAATAGCCAAATCTTGGAAACAACCAAAATGCCCATCATCTGAAGAATGGTTAAAAAAGATGTATTTTTATACAATGGAATATTACTCAGCTATAAAGAATGATAAACTGGAAAACTTCATATATACATGGATGTATACTGAGCATATACTCATAAGTGAAATAAACATACCTACATTTATAAATATTGTATAGTCTCCCTAGTATAAGGAATCTAAAGAAGAAATAAAAATGGAAAGGCATAACACAGATGAATGGAAATCAAAGATTTTTGAAGCAACACTAAAACTACTCTTGCAATGCATGTCATTCGGGACTTCCAGATGTGTACCTCTTCTATTGTAAACTCAGTTACTGCTATACTTTCTCTCAAGTAAATGACTGGTTAGCAAAAAGATTTTTTTAACGGGTATTAATTGAGAATAAGAGACTAGGCAAAATAGCATAGGCTTGACAGGCTACAATTTTGTACATCCTTACATTTCTAAATGTTTGTGTAAAAATGTGTAACTGCTTATATCACATTCTATGGAGAGTTATTAGTGTATCAATGATTGTCAGAAAATATCAATTCCAAGCTAAGTCAAAGATGTTTGATATTCAGAAAGCCAGTGATGATAGGCTCAATGACCTATACTATAGAGTAATAGTATCACGCAGCTTTTCTGCTGAAGGCTTGAGAATGTAAGTTAACAAACCAAAAATTGGAGAAAAAGAAGAGCTATGAGGATAGCGATTATTTTGGCTCTAGCCCCTCAAGGTCGGTGAGGACTCAGGACATAAGAGAACCTGTGCTGTAACATCCTATAACTCAGGGGTTTCCCAAATTTTCTAGTCAAGATTATGGGACCTCAAAGGAAAGGGATAAGTGAAGTATAGTGTGCCTAGGGAGAGTCACTTGGGGAGAAAACGTTCTCTCAGGCTTTCACAGACAGCAAACTGATCAAGCACTGGCCATGACTCATCCCGATGGCTGACACTGAAAACAATTCTACAAAGCACTGTACATGGTTCCAAAGTTAATCCTGAGGAGATCTGACCCTGGAAACACAAAAGATGAAAGTTTTGTTAGACAGGTCTTGCTTTGGTTTACACTTGATCACACAACAGAAAAGCTTAATTACGAGGCATAAAACGCAGAGCTAGATTAGTATGATGAGCTGTAAGAGTCTTAAATCAACAGCCTTCAACATTGCCAGTTTCACCAGTAACCCACTGCAATTATGAAACATTGAACTATACATACAAGTACTTCCTCCTAGTTCAAAGAGAATAAAACTTTTTCTTCTTCTTTTTCCCCCTTTAGAACCAATATTGATTAGAAAATTTGTCACATCTGCACCCTGTGCTCTGTATAATATTTGTGAGGACAACAATATGTAATGTCTCAACTATTGCGAACGTGCTACTAACATGTTTTGAAACACTCATATTGTTATCTCTTATTAAAAGTAATAATTAAAATCAAAGAAAGAAAGAAAAGAGAAGAGAAGAGAAAAGAAAAGAAAAGAAAAGAAAAGAAAAAAGAAACCTCGTTGTTCGGTGGAACACTGATGTCCCAGAAGTAGCCCACACTGCCCTTGACCAAAGTGCTTGGCCAGAAGACAGCAGGGCATGTACCAACTCTGGTGGCAATGAGCTGCCAAGAGTAGCAAACTGTCCTGTGCTGATGTTGATGCTTCTGTAGGTGGTGCTAATGTAAAAACCTTTTTCTCCTGCTGATGAATTTAAAACAGATTATGAACTACAAACCATAGCAGGAATTAACCCAATATTAAGCAGAAAGTAAATCAGGGCCTTTCAAGTACTACTGGACTTTTGTGTCATATATATGCCATATTTACCACTCCTTGCCCCCCGCCCCCAGAGCACCTAAGAAAATCAGGTAACCCTGGTTTTTTGTTTTGTTTTGTTTCTTTGGTTTTTTCGTTTTTTTGTTTTGTTTGGTGGTTTTTTGTTATTTGTTTTGTCTTTTTGAGGCAGTGTCTCACTATGCAGTTCAGGCTGGCCTTGAGCTCACTTTTGTAGCCCAGGCTGGTCTCCAACTCACATTGATCCTCCTGACCCAGCCTCCCAAGTGCTGGGATTACAGGTGTGCACCACCACATCTGGCTCAATAAGACTTTTTTTTTTTTTTTTTTTTTTTTTTTTTTTTTTTTTTTTTTTTTTTTTTTTTTTTTTTTGTGAACCAGGCATTGAGCTCAGGACCTTGCACTTGCCAGAAAAGCATTTATTCTACTGAGCTATCTCCCTGGCCTAACCCGGGTTTTGTGTCTGATTAACTTTGTCATCTTTGGCCCGGCCACTAGATTCCTCATTTGAATGGTTGGGAGACCATAGCCACTGCTTTCTTAGCTATCAGGTCTTGTTTCAGGTATGGTGGTTTACAGGAAATAAAATGGTGATTGAAAACTTTGTTTTCAAGTGCGATTGGTGTGCTAATAAAACCAGATCATTCCAAAAAATAAAAACATAACTTGACACAATTTGGAATAATTTTAATGTTTTAACCATAGTGTATTATATATATATATATATATATATATATATATATATATATATGAATATAATGAAGATTTACTAAAGTCTAGATACTATAAAATCAATATGAGTAAACATAATTTCTAATAAGCAGAACATTAAAATTGTAAAGATCTGATAATTCAAGATTTCATAGGATACATCTTATCCAATGACCTGCCAGGGATACCTAAGTGCAAGGTCAGCAAAACTTATATTAATAGTCATATAATAGCCGGGCATGGTGGTGCACACCTGTAATCCTAGCACTTGGGAAGCTGAGGCAGGAGGATCAATGCGAGTTTCAGACCAACCTGAGCTACAAAAGTGAGCTCAAGGCCAGCCTGAACTGCATAGTGAGACCCTGTCTCAAAAAGACAAAAAACAAAACAAAAACAGTCATATAATATGAAAATTTTCAACATGTGTCCCATGGGAACAGATTTGGAGGATATCCTTTCATCTTCTCCTGATATATTTTATCAAATGCTTCAGCTTGGGCTACAGTGAAGTGATTCTTCCAGTCCCCAGTGACTCCTGAAAAACATAACATAGAAATGTACAACAGATCTAGGAATTGGTAGTAAGAGTTCAGCACATCTCACAGATCAATTGCTAGAGTCCACCTTACATAGAGAAAGTAGCCAACACAGCTGAGAGATCAGTTGTGAGCCAATGGCAATTGAGAGCTTTTTATAAGACTGGGTATCTACCATTTATACTTCTACCTGAAAAGAAAAAATCATTTCCTTCTACTCTCTCCCAGATGATCCTGTATACTGTCCTTTAGCCACAAGCCTGGCTCAAATTTTGATACATCTAGAATGTACTCTTTCTTACAATTTCTGTTTTCACTAAACTGTACAAAGGCAACAGCTTTTGACTTCTGGCTTCACGTAAGTTTATAACTGGAACATCCAGTTTTTCTATATAGGCATCTCAACTTCTGGATGACAATTATTCATAAAACTAAATTGAACATGTAGATTCCTTTTTACATTTCATTCAATTGTATGTACATGTTTTCTTAATTCCTTTTTCGCAGTATTGTAACAAATTTAGTTCAAAAAAGACACCCTGAAAACCATAGTTAAAAAATAAAGTCCAACAAGCTCTCTCTGAATTTACAATAGAGTACAACAGCAGTCACAGGCTAGTTTCACAACAGTCTCAACCATGCACATTACAGGAATTATGTGCAAGCATTAATATTTTCTAAAGCCCATGGAGCAACACTGTGCTATTTCCCAGAAGCTTTCGCGTGCTCCAGAAGCTCCCACCTGAAACCATGTTGGACAGTCTTCTCCAATAAACGATCACTAACAGTACAACTCTGCATATAAATGGGCAGTCTTAATTCTTAAAGAGAATAAAAATAGTATAAGGAAATCAAAAGCATTTTACAAAATTTAACTAAACAAAATTACAGGAGTTCAAAAATAGCCATTATATTGAATTTTCTTATCTTGGAAGTAATTGTTCACATTACCAGATAGAAGTATGAAAACTTTGTCAAAAATTAAGAAAAAATTATAAAGAGAGCAAAATTTAAAAATTAACTGTTTCTTTCATTATACCTCTATTTAGCACTTAATAAATTAAAAAGAAGACATTTGTATATGTTGGTAGAGCTGTCACACCAAGGTAACACAGCCTGATGGGTGTTTTAAGAACAGCCATTCATTTTGTTACAGGTTAGAGGCTGGAAGTCTTCCTTTTATGAGAATAATGCTGGAATCACATTGTAGGCCACTCTCTTTAATTTAATTTAATTTTTAGATTTCTCTTAAAAATTTTTTGTACAGGATTTCACTACACAGTTCACACTCACAGTGATCCTCCAAGCTATGGGATTACAGGCATAAGCCATCATGCCTCGACCAGGCATTGAACCCATTTTGCTGCTTGCAAGGCAGATGCTTAGACAGCTGAGCGAACTATACATCCTCATCTCTCTTCAATTTTATATGTTCATCTGCCACACTGCCCTTTCTCGGTTTCTTTGTCCTACATTACTCATCTAAAAACACCATTCATGTTCAGCCACAACCTGATACAGTCATAACATTTCGACCTAATGATCTCTGTAAAAAAGTTTTCTATCCAGTTACATGACATTCAGCAATTTCCACCTCCTGATAATAATTATTTTGCCAAATATTATTTGTTTATTTACTTATTCAATTATTTGGTGCAGGATTGTGCTATGCAGTTTTGACTCACAGTGATCTTCCTGTCTCAGCCTCCCAAATACTGGGATTACAGGTATGGACTACCACACCTAGGTTTGGTGACCCGCATGGCTTGCCTGAGGTTCCAGGCTGGTGTGGCTTGTGGTAGCAAGGATTGAACCTGGGTCCTTGTGATTCCCTAGGAGTTGCTTAGACCACAGCACTATCTCCCCAGTCCATGGTATTTCGATAGCTGCGCCTCCTGTTACTTGAGTGGTGGCTACTCAACCCATTTATGTTGGTTATGGAGACATCTTTTGAAACATTGTGCAAAATAATAAGATTAATAATCTAGACACTGGAAAAATCCTTCTGTAATCCATATTCCTTATTCCTTATGAATATTGAATCCCTTATGAGCCAATGTCATCAGATTTTACAACAAAGCTGTTAGATCTGTGGTCCTCATTAAAGATTTAGCACTGAGTTATAAAGTCTTTCATCATTTTTGCCAGTTAGGTGATGATTCACTATGAAACATTGATTTTTGTACTTTAAACAAAATTAATAACAGATACACTATATATAATCAATTCTCTGTTCAGTCAACAGACAAATACAATAGAAAATTTATTTACAAGATGTAACAGAATTTTTATTCTGTGCCTGGTACTATCCTCCAGGTATTTTATTCTGGATATTCCAGAATAAAAAATTACACATAATAAATGTGAAAACAAAAATGATTCATTGCAATGCTTCTGAAATATCCACTAAACCAACTTTAACGACTTGGCTATAAGATGTCATGCTACTGTAAAGTTATGAACATTTTAGGTGTGGGAATTTTTGGAAAGCAGTTAAGTCAGTGGGAATATGACAGTAAACGAGACTGTGGGAGAGCACAAGAGATCCAAGCTTTTGAAACAGTCTTTTTTTTTTTTTTTTTTGGTGGTACCAGGGATTGAACTCAGGTCCTTGCATTTGCCATGCAAGCTCTTAGTCTACTGAGATATCTCCCAATGTTACTTTTTTGAAACAATCTTTTTTTATTTTTTTATTTTTTTAAGAAATTGAGGCTTAATTATCTCCACTTAGAACACAAAGGAGAAATGCTCAAATATCTTCACTCTTCAAATTCTGTACTAACCAAAAGGAATATCTGCCAAGTCCCTGACATATGTTGAAAACAAACCACACTTGCTTACCTTTTCTTTGAAGTGCAAAATTCTCAGTTACATGACTCTCTGGCATCAGGCTGAAATTGGACATCTTGTTTCCTTTCATGAATTGAAAAGAGCTATAGTTGATGACTAAATCTATTTCCTCTGGTTTTAATTTCTTTTCCAAGAATTGGCAAACCCTCTCTACAGTGCTTCTGGAATCCTGAAAAAAGAAAAACAAAAAGCAAGAATTGATGAAGCAGGAAAAGGAGGAGAGGAAAAAGAAGCTATGAAACGTGGACCAGAGAAAAGACAGAGTCAACATGTAACAAAGGTAGAAAATTTTGACAGTGAGACAGGCAGAATTAGATGACCTGATGTGTGTACAGAATGCAACGAGAAGGACTTCCAGTGTGATTTGAATACTCCATTGTGGATAAATAGCACCATATTTTTATCTATTCTTCAGTCTATAGGCAAGTCTACTTTTTCCAAGATTTAGCTATGACACACTTTGCCGCTTGTTTGTACAGATGGACGCCTATATGTACATAGATGCACGTATATCACTGTGGCATGCTGTTTTCATTTGCTCTGGAAAACACTCAGGAGGGGAACAGCTAAGTTGAATTGGACCTCCAATTCTAGATTTTTACATGATCACCACAGTCATTTCCACCGTGGTTGTACCAGTCTACACACTCACACACTGTGGAGGTTTCTTTTTTGCACACTGGTTCCAGCCTGTAGCATTTGTGGACTTCTTGATGGTAGCCATTTTTTCTGAGGTGAAATTGCAAGCTCAGTGGTTTCAACATGCATTTCTTGAATGACCAAGGATGTTGAACATAATATTTATGTATTTATTTCCCATTTATATTTCTTCATCTGAGAAATGTATATTCATCTCAGATGTCCATTGCTTGATTGGGTCTTTGAGTATTAATCACATGAATTTTTAAGAAATCTATATATTTTAGACACCTAGCCATTGTCTAAGGGAAAAGCAGCTCAACGGTTTTTTTTTTTTTCTCTCTCTCTCAAATCATGGGCTTTCTTTTTACTCTGTTAAAGTTTCCTTTTGCGGAGAAACTTTACAGAAAGATCAAACTCGAGCTGGTGATTCATTGAAATATTTCTCACATAGTTTGATTTTCCTTTAGGAATGCTGCCTACACTTATCTCTTTTCTGTATGTTCCCGTACAGTTAGTGTTTCTCTTTTAATATTGAATTATTTGATGCAATTTGACCGTAGTTTTCTGCATGATGCTAGTCAGGGTGTATTTTAAGTCTTCAGCATGTGTAAAGCTAGTTTTTCTAGTACTAATTTTTGAAGTGGCTATTTTTTTCTCCTGTGGACATTTTTTATCCCAGTGGCAAAGATAAGGTGTCTGAGTGTGTTTTGTTGGCAACTTCTAATCTGTTTCATTGATACTCAGATCTGCTTTCCAACTAGCAGCAGTCTACTCTGACTGCATAACATTACTTTGCTGACTCCACTCAGAAGCATTGGTAGTGAGTGAATCGTGCATACTTCCCATCCAGGATTCACCTTATTCCCTGTGGAGTGAAATGGTGGCAGCTATAGTCTATATTCCACCTGTGTGTATGCCAGACTACAGCACCTGATGCACAAACTCCCAATTTTGTTGGGCACTTTGGGATATCGTGTCTCACTGACTGTGGTGTTGTCAATAGTGATGCACTGCTTCCACGGGGCCTCATTTGCATGTCCTTAATATGGAGAGTTTTCATTTCCACCTTTGAAAATATACATGTATTAGACTTTCATCAGGTACAATTTGACATATTAATACATATGTAATGTGTAATATTCATGTTTGGGTAATTGGCAGATCTTTCTTTCAATGTATTTGGTATAGGGTCTACGGGTTGTACAAGGTCTAACTACATAGAATTCAGTCACAGTGATTCTCCTGTTTTCAGCCTCCCAAGTGCTGAGATTACAGGTGCGTGACACCATGCCAACTTTCAACCTGAAGTTCAACATACCCCAGTGGGGCAGGGCTGCAACACCACACAGGAATCATACCCCAGCCACTGTACTCTGTCTCAACAGGCATTTACATCCACTGAGCTGTCTGGCCGGCCGTTGGCAGATCTTTCCACTAACTTTCTTTCCACCAACTTAGACATCATACCTTTTTTGTTGGAAACTCTCAACTTTCTTTATATTAGTTTTCTGAAATATTCAATTAATCTACTGTCAATTATAGTCATCCGTCTTTGTTTTTTTGGCTTTTTTTTTTTTTTGGTCTTTTTGAGACAGGGTCTCGCTATGCAGTTCAGGCTGGCCTTGAGCTCACTTTTGTAGCCCAGGCTGGTCTCAAACCCGCACCGATCCTCCTGCCTCAGCCTCCCGAGTGCTGGGATTACAGGCGTGCACCACCACGCCCAGCTTATACGCATCTGTCTATGCTATAGAATGCTACAAGTCATTCTTCATGTCCAATATAAGCATATGCCCACCTATAAGCTTGCAGAACCACCCTATGTGCTTTTCTGTTCTCTGTACCACTCAAAATGTTAACACAAAGTAACTTCACCCTTTTTCTCTGTTCTCATGGTGGGTAATATAGACACTTGGATCCATCTTTGGAACTCACCAGGTTCTCAGCACCACAGCAAACCCTGAGCACAGAAACTGTCCCACCACAAGGAAATATTATACTCTGTCTCAGAATGCTAAAAAGAAATCCTCTTTTACCCAGTGAATTTAAACAAAGATAAAAACCTTAGAAAATTGGCCTATAGCAGAAGAGGGCAACGAAGAGAGGAAGTACGATTGCAGTTTTGTTGGATTTTCAGGAGACTGAACTTTGATAGTAAAGTAGAAAACAAGCCTCAGATCAATGTGGTGTTTGCGAGAGTACAAGCAGAGAGAAGATATAGGATGACTACAGAATGCAGGTTACCTTCTTGAGTTCTTCATAACTCACCACCAAGACATTTTCTTTATCTCTCATGGACAGCCAGCCACGAATATGTTCAAACCAGGACCCATAAGGCACTGCATGGGGGATATAGAACGTGTGACAGATTACACAGTCTAAACATTAGGGGCACCATAGATAAGCTTGTTTTCCTCCCCACATATCTCTTCATTAAGATACAGTGCTGAAATAAATCTTGTGGAGATTTTCAGTGTTCACCATGAGTTTCACACATTCATGTTTTATGTAGTGACATAAAACACCAAAGAAATGAAACACTTGCACCAATAAATTCAAATGGAGAGAGGAGCCAGTAAGTAAACTACAAGATAACTGTCTCATCCTCCGATTGAACAGTATGGTCTCTAGCTGCAGCCATTTCCTATAGATGAGGTTTAACCACCTGCATGCCACAATAATTTTTCTTCGAGTATAAATAACGGCTTTCCTTTATTCAACTGTTGATGGACATACAAGCTGCTTGCAAAATTGAAATCTTCTAAGTTGTGCTTCTATAAATAGAATTATGCATGAATCAGTGTAGTATGATATCTTTTCAAGATTCTCCAGAAGATACCGCAAAGGGGAATATCTGGACCACATGGAGTTTCTAGTTGTATTTATTGATTTATTTGCTTCTTTTGTTGTTTAGGTGTTTATTTTTTTCTTTTTTATTACTTTTAATAAAAAAAGCAATGCATACAAATGTGACAGTTTCAAAACACGTTAGCCGTACATTTCAATATTTGATACAATGCATGTTGTTGTCCTCCTATTAGTTATACAGAGCACAGGGTGTAGATGCTATAATTTCTCAAATCATTATTGCTAAAACAAAAATTTCTTCTCATGGAACTAAGAGAAAGTAGCTGTATACATAATCCGATGTTCCATAATTGCAGTGGATTATTGGTAACACTGGAAATGTTGGAAGCTGTTGATTTAAGCCTTTTACAGCTCAGCATTCTAAACTAGCTTTATGTTTTATGTCCTCTAGTTAAACTTTTCTGCTGGGTAGTTAAGGGCAATTTTAAGCAAGACCTGTATGGCAAAACAGGTAACTTTTGTATCTCTCAAGGTCAGTCAAATCCTCTCAGGATTTATTTTAGAGTCATGTACAGTGCTTTGTAGAAATGTTCTCAGTGTCAGCCATCTGGATGAGTCACAGCCATTACCTGACCAGTTGTGCTCTCTGTGAAAGCCTGAGAGATTGTTTTCTCTCTAAGTGGCTCTCCTTTGGCACACTATGTATCTTCAATCCCTTTCCTTTGTAGCCCCATAATCTCCTCGAACAGAAAATTTGGGAAACCACTGAGGTATAGGATGTTATAGCGCAGGTTCTCTTATGTCCTGAGTCCTTACTGACCTTGAAGGGCTAGGGCCAGAATATTGGCTATCCTTGTAGCCCTTCTTTTTCTCAAATGTTTGGTCTGTAAACTTGTATCCTTAACCCTCCAGAATGAAAGCTTATCTATAAAGAAAGATAAACTAGAAGACTTCATGTATAAATGGATGTATCTTGAACATATCCTCATAAGTGAAATAAAGCAGACTTACATGTGTAAATATCATATAGTCTCCCTAGTATAAGATCTCAAAAGAAGAAATAAAAATGGAGAGGCATAACACAGCTGAATGGAATACAAGGACTTAAGGGTTAAACAATGAAGTGACTGCAAGCAGAAAAGATAGGAATCATGGCAGGGGCAAAGCCATACACTTAGGTACACAGGATGAATTGCATAATGACCCTAAGAACCTCCAACTGGTGATAGCAATGGGTAACAGTAAACATGCTTGGAAGGCCTGTCATTTTGGTGTTTTGGATGTGTGCTAGTTCTCATGTAACTTCAGTAACTGCTGTACTCCTTCCCAAGTAAATGGTTGGTTGGTTTACAAGAAAAAAAGTGGTATTAAACGAGAGTAAGACACCAGAAAAATGCCATAGGATTGACCAGTTACAATTTTGTATATAATTAGATTTCAAAATGTATAAAAATGTGTAACTGCTTTTATCATATTCTATAGAGATTTATTAGAATATCAATGATTGATAGAAAATACCAACTTGAAGTTAAGTCTAAGATGTTTGGTACTCAGAAAGACAGTGATGTCATGCTCAAATACCTATGTTATAGAATAATAGTTGTTGATTTTATGAGTAACCTTTTCAGTACATGCATCTTACTGTTACCTTGGGCGTCAGGTACATGCACCTAATGAACATTTTTTATTTCATCCGCTTTCCTTCCCTTCTCCCTCTTGTACTATCTCTAATTCCACTCTTCCGCTTTCATTCTTGTTCATGTTATATACATTAGCTCATGTTATGGCAACGCCTTGAGTCAATTTAATGACACATGGCACATCTTTGTTCTACTTCTCACTCTTTTGTTTCTCAATCTGACCTTTGATCTTTTGTACCCTTTACTTATTGTAGTAGATCCATTGCCTGTGTGTTCTACCCATCATTTATTGCTGTCTTTCTTTATACTTTGCCTTACTGAAATAAGAAATAGGATATGATATTGCAACTTTATGTCTGACTTTTTTTACTCAAAATTACTTTTTCCATGTACAAATATTTTCCTATAAATGACTCAAATTTGTATTTCTTGAGAATAAAGTAGCTTTCCATGTTGTGTAGATATCACAATTTCCTTATCAAATTTCCTTTTGGTGGTATACAGGTTGATTTCAGGATGTAGCCACTGCAAGATGTGTTATAATAGTAGTGTACATGGCTCGCTGTAGCATGGCTTCTTTTTTTTTTTTTTTTTTTTTTTTTTTTTTTTTTTTTTTTTTTTTTTTTGTCTTTTGGAGACAGGGTCTTTCTATGCAGTTGAGGCTGGCCTTGAGCTCACTTTTGTAGCCCAGGCTGGTCTCTAACTTGCATCGATCCTCCTGCCTCAGCCTCCCGAGTGCTGGGATTACAGGCGTGAGCCACCACGCCCGGCTTTTTTTTTTTTTTTTTTAGCATGGCTTCTTAAACTTTGTGGGAAATATCCTCTAAGTAGCATAGTGCAGTCCAATGGATTTTCTAATTTTAGTTCTATAATGCCTTCCCATAGTGCTTTTGATAATATTTGTACTACTTCTCATTATTATCAAGAAATTGTTATTACTTTTTCATGAAAGCTTGACCAGCATTTGTTTATTTATTTCTTCACCAAAGCTATTTTGTGTGGAGTATAACCAGCATTAGTTTTGTTTTAATTGCCATTTCCACTGAGGACAGATATGTTGAATACTTTCTTTTATATGTTGGCCATTGGTTCATTTCACTTGCCATTTATTGACTTTATCTTTTATTTTAGGCGGCACCGAATTTTTAGTTCTTTATTTATTCTACATATTAGCACTATTTCTGAGAAATACTTGGAAAAATATTTGCCCATTGTTTATGTCATGTGTAACTTACAAAGTGATTATTTTTTGCGTTACTGTTGGGCTTTTTTCGCTATTTATGTTTTTGTTCTAGACAGAGTCTTGCTGTGGAGCTCTGCCTGCCCTCAAGCTCATGTAGTTCCGTTTCTTTCTCTTTTTTCTGTATTTAGGACAGTGTCCACAGGATCTAAAGGGTCTCACTACATAGATCAGACTCATAATTATTATTCTGTTGCCAGCCACCCAAGTCCTAGGATTACAGCTGCATGCCATCAGGCCATTGTCAATCACCATCTTAGTGCGACCTGCGGCTGGGGCTGCCATGGCTAAGCTGGGAACCAAACCTGGCCACTGGCCACACCCAAAACAGGCGATTTCGTCTGCTGAGCTATCAGGCCAGGCCCTGTAATTCCATTTCTTAATTGTTACTGTTATTTCCGGTGAAATGGTAGTACTTATCAGAAAACCAACTCCAAACCTGTGGCTTTAAATGTTTGTTTTGTATTCTGCTAATGTAAAGGATTCTGTATTAATGCACTCCTTGTAAATGCAGGAATAATACACAGATGCCAACTATTGCTACTTATATTCCATATAATACCTGAAACATTAGCCAGAGCAATCAAGCAAAAGAGCGAAATAACAGTGAATATATATATATATATATATATATATATATTATATATATATATATATATCAAAAAGGAAGAACTTATATTGCAATTATTTGAAGAAGACTTGATATTCTACCCAGAAGGATCAAAGAAATCCATGGTAAAGTTAATAAACAATTTCAGCCACTGTCTTAAGTAAATTTCTCAATGCTGAGGCAAAACACTGGATACTCAAATGAAAAGGCAAGCCGGGCGTGGTGGCGCACGCCTGTAATCCCAGAACTTGTGAGGCTGAGGCAGGAGGATTGGTGTGAGTTCAAGACCAGCCGGGGCTACGAAAGTGAGCCCAAGGCCAGCCTGAACTGCATAGCGAGACCCTGCCTCAAAAAGACTAAAAAAAAGGCAAATGGTTTATTTATTTCTGAGTCTTTAAAGATTTCATTCTATACTTGGCTGACATCAGCCAGGTGTTGTGGCACACTTCTAAAATCTCCATGCTTGAAAAGATCAACCAAGAAGATCGCCATAAATTATAGGGGAGCCTGATATGAAAACATAGGATAGATATACAGCAACTTTCTGTTAGTTCATTGAGAAGAACGTTTTGTACTAATATTGTTTAGAATAGATACCATGTCTGCATCTTGTTCCCTGAATAATTATTTCCAGGACAACAATATTGAGTGTATTAATTATTGTACCTGTCCTACTAACCTCTTGTGAAACTGTTTTGTTGCTATTTTATCTTATTTCTCCTGTAATTGAGCAAATAGAGAGCAAAGAAATATTTGCAGACCTATTAAGCTATTTATCTTTGACAAAAATCCTAAAATCATATCCGGGAGAAAGAGTAGCCTTTTCAACAAATGGTGCTCAGAGAACTAGTAAACTGTTCACGAAGATTGGAATTACACTTATATCTCTCACTGTGTACTAAATTATGTTTAACTTTCTTGTGGAATATCCAAACAGATTGTACTATATCAAATTTGTACCAACAATGCAGAAGGAATCCTTCTTTTCTGCTGCTTCACTAGCAATTATTTTTTCCTTTTTTTGTATTTTACCATTTTTATTACTTTTAATAAGAAATATCAATGCAACAGTTTGAAAACACATTAGTAGTACATTCCTAATTATTGATACGATGCATATTGTTGGCTTCATAGTAGTTATGCAGAGCACAGGATGTAGACATGATAATTTTCTAATCATTGTTGGTACAAAACATTTCTTCTCATTGAACTAAGAGAAAGTAGTTGTGTACATAGTCCAATATTCCATAATCACAGTGGGTTATTGGCAGAACTGGCATTGTCAGAAGCTGCTGATTTAAGACCTTTACAGCTCAGCATACTAAACTAGCTTTACATTTTATACCTCGTGGTTCAATTTTTCTGCTGAGTGGTTACGGGCAAGTTAAAGCAAGACCTATGTAAGAAAACACACAACTTTTTAATCTTCCAAGGTCAGTCAAGTCCCCTCAGGATTTATCTTGAAACCATGTACAGTGCTTTGTAGAACTGTTGTCAGTGTCAGCCATCTGGATCAGTCACAGCCATTGCTTGACCAGTTTGCTCTCGGTGAAAGCCTGAGAGAATGTTTTCTCTCTAGGTGACTATCCTTAGGCACACTATACATCATCCATCCCTTTCCTCTGTGGCCCCATAATCTACAGAGTCTACATAGATTGGACTCATAGTGTTCCGCCTCTGTTCAGCCTCGCAAGATCTGGGATTACAGGCGCATGCCACCACAGCAAGTCTCAATCACCTCCTCAGCACACCCTGGGACAGGGCCTGCATGGCACATTGGGGATCGAACACCAGCAGCTGCATCTGCCTAAGGAGATCCTTTAATCCGCTAAGCTACTTGGCTGGCCCTGTTATTTGATTTCTTGATAATATCAATTTCTGGAGTAAGACAAAACATCAGATTTATCTTAACTTGTATTGCCCTAGCTAGAGTCATAGATTTTTATGAATGTACTGTCAATTTGGACATTTTTTAAATAAGTCAACTCACTTCCATTGTTCATTTTTAGAATATATTTTGATTTGAGTGGTGCCTGATAATCTGTAATACTTTATATATCCTGTCTACTAATATCCTACCTGAGTAACTGGTAGACAGACAAGCTTAACTACTGCATATTTTGTCTTACTTGAGAAACCAAAAGTATAAACAGTTTGAAGAACAAAATAAGACTTAGATAATAGGAAGCAGCCAGATAAATCTTTTGCTGTTGAAAATGGGACCAACATTAGTTTTGATGTGGGAGTGAAAGAAGAGAAAATAGTGAATAGAAATAAGTTGCAATATGGCTATGTAGGAATTTGTAATGGTAAATATAATCATTATGTACTCAAAACATAGGCTGATAAAGATAAAATATTTGCCAGCACTTGTATTAAAGACCTCTAAACAACTCTATGGTTACCACTTTATCAAGAAATTGGATTTATTCATTATGTATCTTGATACAGAGCAATTACCCTGAATGGATTTATTGCTGCTTTTATTCAGTTCGCTTTATATTTTTTTCTTTCAAATTTTGTAAATTTCATGCACATCGGAGAATGAGCTAGGAGTATCAGTGTGATTTTCAGGCCTGAGTCTACTACAAAGGAGTTAATGTCTTCCCTGAATTTCATAGCAAAATCTTCTACAGAAAGACAGAAACATAAAATGAAGATTGTGACAATTCTATATTACCATTCTACAAAAACATGGCTTTGAAGAAACCATTCATTCAGTATTTGAAGATGTCAGCTGTCACCTATAAAGTGAAAAGGCCATAACACTGGCACCCAGTATTACTGCTATGTCTTATAAATACCTACCAGTTATGGTGCTCATCTATGAAATGAAGGCTAACAGAGGCATATTAACACTAGTTCCAGGCTAGGTAAGGATGGACTACATAGTCAGTTCAATCGTTTTTTTTTACAAACATATACTTTAAAGAGAGTATAGCACTAATCAATAGGACATTAGAAGTATTACACATTTAAAAGACAAAAATGATAGATATTTCAAGCATGGCTTTAGTATTACACGTTGCTATCCTCAGTGTAGTTGCTCAGTTCACTGATATCAGCCTACATAGTTAGGGTGAGAATTCTACCCATTCACTGCTAGTTTCAAAAACCTGTTGGAGACTCTTAGGATCATTGCCATAACCATCTTGTTTACATAAATGTATACTTTTGTCCCTGGAATATCTCCTAAATTTTGTCCTTACTCTCTCTTCATTGTTTAATGCATAAGCTCTTGCTATCCATTTAACTGTATTATACATTTCAATTTTTATTTCTTGAGTTCTTACACTAGCAAAACAATACAATATTTACACATGTGGGCCTGGATTCTTTCACTTTTATCTTCAAGTTACATCCACTTATAAATGAAGATTTTGACATTATTTTTCTTTATATCTGAGTAATACTCCATTGTATACAAAAAAAAATCACCCCTTTTTCATCCATTGCTCAGGGGATGGACATTTTGTTTGTGTCCAAATTTGGCTATCACAAATTGTGCTGCTATAAACATACGTGTACATATATCACTATGATATGATGATTTCAGATTTCTGGGAAAATTCCCAGTAGGGGGACAGCTGGATTGAATGGAATTTCCAGTCATAGTTTTTAAGAAGTCTCCGCACTGCTCTCCATAATGGCTGCACCAGTCTACATTCCTACCAGCAGTCTAGAAGGGTTCCTATTTCCCCAGAGCTTCTCCAAGATTTGTAGTTGGTTGATTTTTTTATAATAGCCATTCTTTCTGTGGTGAGATGGTATGTAAGTGAAACATTCTTCTCAGAGGAAGAAGTACTCGAAGCTTATAAACATATGAAGAAATGCTCCACATCACTGGCTTTCTGTGAAATGCAACTTAAAGCAACCCTTGGATACCATATCACCCCAGAGAGAATGGCTATCTTTTGAAGTACTTAGTAATTCTTTCATTAAAGTTATTATGTCATTTTATACTTTGGGGATTATTTGTGATCTAATATCTTCTTTTGTGTTTTGCAGTTGTTTCTTGACTTCAGACCCTACTATTTCAGAGATTTCAGGAGTGTGGCTTCCAATTTCTTCAATGCTAATGTCTCCTGCATTTGTAATGGTGGGCTGGCAGCCTGCAGCTGCATTTTGCACCTTCTCAGCATGTTGTATAGCACTGTCCTCTGATCTTTGGTGACAGGCCTTGGTGTATTAGTTTTCGTAGGTCCTATCGTCAATATTATTACCCAAAGGAGATTATGTAGTAAAGGTTGTTTCAGTTTTATATCTACAGTGCTACAATTAGTATCAATAATAGTGGGTAGTGGGACTTAGTGCTTGATGAACTTTTTTTAATTAATGGGTTTGTATTTTGGACCTTATGGACCAGCATTATGACTGTACAGCTAAGCAGATATAAAATTAGGAATTTGCATTTAAATTAGTTCCCGGAGATCTGTGTGATCACCTGCCTTTGATATCACAGAGATTTCCAGGCAAACTTTCACCCAGGTCACCTGTTGCCCCCTATCTCAATCAAGAGAGAAAGAAGATGTTCTCATAGATACGGGTCTAGCAGTGTTTCTGTGCTTACTTGGTCCAAATCTACCAAGTTGGACACGTCCTGCTGAGTACATAGTTCAAAGGGAGCCTGATCTACGTAGCTACATGCTTCTTCAAGGAAAATAAAGCTCAAAAAATACTGAATAAAAATGTTACTAGGTCTTCTAAAATAAAGAGAGTAACTGTATCTAGTCTCATTTTTTTATTTTAAATTGACCCAATGTTCTTGGAAGATATGACAATTAGAATAAGATCGTTATTACTGAACTTTGGGGTAGGAAAAAACCGCTAAGAGGAGAGCCAGTATGCAAGCACTTGCCTACAGAGTGATCCAGTAAGCCAGGGAATAAGGGGAGCCCCAGAAGAGACATGGCAGTTGTGGGGAGGCATTTGACTGCTGAAGCAGAAAAGTTGTTAGGTACAGGAAGACAGGAGTCAGCCAATACACATTCAGTGAAAAGAAAGGTGACCGAAGAGGAGAAGGTCCCCAAGTTTTCACTGGAAGCTACATAATGAGGCAAGACTAGGACTCCTCCTTGCAGATACCAAAGCATGGAAAAACAAGAACCAGCAGAGGGAATCCAATCCTGAAAGGCCATAGAAGTAACCTGAGGATACTTAACTGATGTTTACAAAATTAAATTAATTTTTATGAACACAGATCTTATGTAGACTTGATCTTCAGTACCCAGCAACAGGAATAACCCAAACTACTGTATGTCATGCAAATATCAAAACAGAGAACTTGACTGGATCTCACAAGGACTCAAAAAGCAACAGCAGCTGCTCTTGGCCGTCTCGGTTCACAACTGTAACATTTCTCTACAGCCAGGAGAGTTTCACATTTCCAGTTCTCCTGATTCCTCCAACTATGTATCTTCCATGCTATGTTGATAGATTATTTTTATATGTTAAGATACATTCAAGTATCCCTCTGACAAAGATGTGATTCCTTTTATAGGCTGACCATAGCACAAAAAATGACAATTTAAATATTCTAGCTGCTCCGTGAAATACAAATTAAAGAAAACTTAGGTGCCATCTCACCCCAGAAAGAATGGCTATCATAAAGAAATCAACCAACAACAAATGTTGGAGACAACTTGGGGGAAAAAAAGAATGCTTCTCCACTGCTGGTGGAAATGTAGATGGCTGCAAACATTATTGAAAGTAGTGTAGAGACTCCTTAAAAAACTAAGACTGCAAATCCCGTTCAATCCAGCTATCCCCCTACTGGAAATTTTCACAGAACTGAAAACATCATGTCATAGTGCTGTTTGTGCACCTATGTTTACAGCAGCACAATTTGTGATAGCCAAATCTTGGAAACAACCAAAATACCTATCATGTGAAAAATGATTGAAAAAGATGTGTTGTTTTTATACAACAGAATATTACTGAGCTATAAGGAATGATAAACTAGATGACTTCATATATAAATGGATGTATCTTGAAGATATAAGTGAAATAAGCCAGACCTACATGTGCAAGTATCATATATAATCTCCCTAGTATAAGAACTCAAAAGAAGAAATAAAAATGGAAAGGTGTAACACAGTTGAATTCAAACCAAGAATGTAAGGATTAAACAACAAACAGACACCAAACAGAAAAGTTAGGAAACATGGCAGGGGCAAAACCATGCAATTATATACACAGGATGAATCAGACGATGGCCCTAAGAATCTCCAACAGGTTTTGACACTGAGGATAGCAATGTGTAATACTAAAACCATGCTTGGAGTGCCTGTCATGCTGGTCTTTTAGATGTGTGCTGCTTCTAATGTAATTTAAATTATCACTGCACTCTCTATCAAGTAAATGTTTGTTTTTAAAAAAAGGTAATAAAAGAGAATAGGAGACAAGAAAAAAAGGCCATAAGTTTAACCTGCTACAATTTTGTATATGGTTAGATTTGTAAATTTCTTTTTTGTGTGGGTTTTGGGGTTCAAGCTCATAACCTTGCACTTGCCAGAAGGCCCTTATGCCATGAAGCTATCTAACCAGCCCTAAATTTGCAAATTTCTGTGTAAAAATTTGCAACTGTTTTTATCACATTTCATAGGAATTTATTAGAATATCAATGAATGATGGAAAATACCACTTCCACTTCAAGTCCAAGGCATTTTATATTCAGAAACACAGTGATATTAAACTCAAGTACCTATGTTATAGAGCAATAGCGTCACTAAGCTTCTCTTCTAGAGAGTTAAGAACTAAAGTTTGCAGACCACAAAATTAGAGAAAAGCAAGGGCTACAAGGATAGCCAATATTTTGATCCTAACCCTTCAAGGTCAGTGAGGACTCGGGACATAAGAGAACCTATACTATAACATCCTATATGTATCGGTCAGGGTTTTACTAGAGGAACAGAATAGATATAATATAAGGAATGGATATTAACACCAAATATACAATCTATAAGAAATTGTAAGATTGGCTTACAATAGCCACAGAGTCAGATAAGGAAGCGCGCACAGGGCGTCTGCACACTCCAGACTGAAGGATTCAATCCCAAGGCTTGGACTCACTGCAGCACTCCGTGTAAGTCTCTGTCGGCTGACAGGTCCATAATGGAGGACTGAAGTTTCTGTAGTTGGAGGTTGAAGAGTCTGCGGCGGAAGGCGAGAGGTCTAAGCTGGAGGCCGAAGAGTCTGCGCTGCAAGCCAGATGATGAAGTCCAGTCTGAATGCGAAGACCGAAGCTTCTCCGACGAAGTGAAGTGTTGACTCCTCCTTCAGCCCTTTAAAAAGTCTTTTTGTGCTCAGTCATTCTGATGTGGATTCATTGCGCCCTAGGGTGGAACTAATCATACCCCAGGACGGGCCCTTGATTCTGTTCTAGGGAGAAATCCAATCATATCCTAGGCAGGCCCGGGTGATACTCCAGGGAAGAACCAATTGTACCCCAGAGTGGGGCTCCCATCAACAGGGAACCAGGCTGCTGAGTCATTCAGCCAAGTTGACACATTGTATCAACCAGTACACTATAACTCAGTGGTTTCCCAAGTTTTCTGTTCAAGGAGATTATGGGGCCACAGAGGAAAGGGATCAATGATGTATAGTGTGCCTAAGGAAGTCACCTAGAGAGAAGACATTCTCTCAGACTTTCACGCAGAGCAAACTGGTCAAACAATGGTCGTGACTCATCCAGATGGCTGATACTGACAAAAGTTCTCAAGATGCTGTACACGGTTTCAAGATAAATCCTTAGAGGATTTGACTGACCTTGTCAAGTACAAAACTTACATGTTTTGTTGTATAGATGTTGCTTTAACTTAGCCTTAATCATCCAGCAGAAAAGCTTAACCATAGGGCATAAAAAGTAAACCAGATTAATATGCTGAGCTGTAAAAGGCTCAGGTCAACAGCTTTCAACATTGTCAGTTCTGCTAAACCACTGCTATTATGGGACATTGGATTATGCATACAACATTAAGGTTTGTTTTATATAACTTGCTGCTCCTGGGCCCGGCGGGATGGCTCAGTGGTCTAAAGCCCCAGCTTGGGGAAGCTTGGGCGGTTTCAGGGACCGCGGTTCAATTCCCTGGCACCACATGCTGTGCCAGCCCTGCCCTCGGGGCGGGCTGAGCCGGCCATGAAAATGAGTGAATAAACAAAGGTTCTGAAACAAGAATAAAAATAATAAGTAAAATTAAAAAATAAAATAAACTGACTTAAAAAAAAAAAAAAAAAAA
>PVJA010035834.1:10971-21650 GCA_004027025.1 Myocastor coypus | reverse complement strand
TTTTTTTTTTTTTTTTTTTTTTTTTTTTTTTTTTTTTTTTTTTTTTTTTTTTTTTTTTTTTTTTTTTTTTTTTTTTTTTTTTTTTTTTTTTTTTTTTTTTTTTTTTTTTTTTTTTTTTTTTTTTTTTTTTTTTTTTTTTTTTGAGACAGGCTCTTGCTATGCAGTTCAGGCTGGCCTTGAGCTCACTTTTGTAGCCCAGGTTGGTCTCGAACTCACAGTGATCCTCCTGCCTCAGCCTCCCAAGTGCTGGGACTACAGGCATGTGCCACCACTTACAGGCTATATTTCCTTTTTAAAAGTTAGTTTTAATGAGAAAGAAACAGCAATAAGACAGTTTCAAAATACATTAGTAGGAGCGTTACAATAATTAATACATTGCATATTGTTGTCTCAGTAGTAGTTGTTCAGAGGACAAGATGAAGACATATCTTGTCTAAACACTACTAGTACAAATATTCTCAATGAACTAAGAGAAAGTAGCTATACATCTATCCTAACTTTTTTGAAAATACAGATACACACATATATGTATATATATTTTTTTCACTACAAAATGGTCCTTCATTTAGAGTCCCCTTTTTTGTTTTCTTTTGTTAGAGAGGGGTGTTCTAGTGCCATCCAAATATTGTAGGTACGTGTCTTCAGCAAACTAACCCAATATAGTCCAATAGTCCATAATGGTAGTAGGTTATCTGCAGAACTGGCAACATCAGTAGTTGTTGACTTGAGCCTTTTACAGCTCAGTAGATTTTTTTTATTTTGGGACACTTTCAGTGTGTTTGATCACACAAGAGTCTTCTCATTCCAGTTGCTCAATCTCTAAGTTGTTCTCCTGTATTAGTTAGCTATTGCTGAGTAACACACCTGTTTCATTTCAGTGGGTGAAAACCCAAGGGAAGGGGTCTCCAAGTCAGCTGAGAAGTGATTTTGGTCTGAATGAAGGTCAGGAGTATAGCTGCAGTTAGCTGTAGGTGGGGGTCTTTGCTCTGTTTGCTTGGTGTCTCCTCTAATATTGCTGCAGACAGATCTAGGGTGACTTGGTTTGGCATAACCCTGACCTCTTCCACCCAGCCCCTCAACCCAATCAGACTACACAGCAGTGACAGTTCTGAGCAAGAAAGTGGAAGCACATTACTTGATGAGTGGAAACCCAGCATGCTATTTACTTTAATGCATACCCTTGGCTATAGCAAGTCATATGATCAGTTGGAGGCAGGAGAAATAAATAGCATCTCCTACAGGGGAGAGCTGCAAATAACCTTGGTTGGAGAGTGAAATACAGAGATCACCTTCATAATGACACTCATGCATTTCTCCATGTTGTAAAACTAATCTATTTCCTGATGCTACTCTAACAAAGAATATTACGTTGAATTTGCCTTCCGTTTTGCACACTGAATTTGGTCCACTGGTTTTGAATATCTACATGTAAGCCTTGGACAACTTGCCTCATAGCTTAATTTTGACTGTTCAGATCTTCCCTAAAATATAGTGGAACAGCTTCTCATAGGTAGACAAAATGATAAAGGAAAAAACGATATGTTCATGAGTTCTAATACTTGAGTTTCACCAGATGCCTTTACTTCTGCTATAAAAATAAACTAATTGCTTGTCGAATTAGGAAAAAAAATACACAACCCCTACTTGTTTTCTAATCTCTTTTTTCATAGTGTTTGTATTTGGGTTTTCTTCTGGCCTGGAGTGTTTCAATACCATGCATACACCAGTAATTAAAATGGTTCAGACGAGGAAGTTTTGCAAAAACACTGAGAGATCTTCCACCCTCATGGCTGAAGAATACCGACGAGCACCTCGAAAATTCATTCTTGGAACTACATAATTTCTTTTCTCACACTGGAGCCTCCACCTTCTTCTTGTGTGAGTCTTTTCCTTTCACAGATGTGAGGCAGTGCTTTGCTGTGTCATTTCAGGGTGTCTCTAATAAGGACATCAGAGGGACCTGCGGGCCACTAGGTTTTATCTCTGCTCTCTAAGGACTTTCTGTTATTCTGTGTGACTTTTCCCACGAGCAATCTCTAAAAACAATAAGCAGGACTCTATAACTCTTGAACATTCCATTCTCTAGAAGCTCGCTATGAATCTCTGCGCCAAAAATACCTCTTCTTTGAGTTTGTGGTTCTGAAATAGGCTGCAGAACAAGATTTTATTATCTGTAAGTCTAAGATAAAAATCTCACCTAAGGAATACACAGGCAGTGCAGACAGCCAATCTTTGTTCTCTGTACTTTCTCTATTTTCTTTAAATGATCTCAGTTGCTAAAGTCTTGTTTTCAAATATTTATGCAGAAAAATACCTGCTGGAAAAGCCTTGGTTTAATTACAATGCACTCTGGTTAATAGTTTGTAAAGGGCCTCTGGGTTTTTCTTTAGAGCCTATTAATTATGGATACACTAGACCAAAAGATCCAGTTATCCAATGGGGATATTTTTGATAAAGGCTTTTAATCATACAAAAGCTTACTTCTGACTTTTCCCTATGTGGTAAAAAGACTCTTGCTTTTTTTTTTTTTTTTTTTTTTTTTTATGAGGCAATAGTTCTGGAACATGGTAGCTAAACAAAAAAACAAAACAAAAACAAACAAACAGAAAAAAACAGCTGCAATATATGTTAAGGTTTCTTGTCTTCCTAGGCCCATCCCCCCCCAACTTTAATTTCACAAGAGATAAAGCACCAAAGTTCTTCCATCCAGAGTCATGTGCATTTCTCAACTTGACATCTATCTCGCATCTCCCCTTGTTTATCTGTCCTAGAGAAGCAAGAGTGAGCCATCTTCATTTCGTGTTTTTGAGCTACTACCTAGAAATACTCAGACAGTATTTCTCTGTTGTGCCCAACTTATTGCTATGGCATTTTAAAAGTCTGTCTTTTTTATTGTCAAAGTTAAGCATTTTTGAGTTCTTTTACTGCATGCCAGAGAGAAAAGTTGAATTGGAATTCTGAGTGTGAGACCATTCGAAGACCTTGCCTTGGGGTGGGATGTTGAGAAAGTGGTCTCCAGAGGAGGGTAGCTACACTTTCATAGCTGCTTTATTTCTGCCAAACGTTTCTTTTAATTTCTTTAGGAAAGAACTGTTTGCAATTGTGGTTGTTTTTGTTATACCGCCAGGAGAGGTAATAGGTCCGCTGTCAGCAGTTCTCCCCGGAACGCTGAGAGGGCTTGGAGTTCAGCCCTTTTGACAACAAAGTTTTATCCGTCCCCTTTGCCATCCTTTTTTCTGACCCACCTCAGGCTGTTGCGGGGTGAGCTAGCCAGCTGCATGTTTTCCTGTAGCTCCATCCCGTGCCGCCCATGTCGCCAGCTTTCTGACTTTGTCTTTTCCAATGTTATTCCTTCTGAGGAGCACTTTGTTTCTTTTTCTTTCCTTATTGATGTTTCCACCCATTTTCCAGCCAATGTGACTCTCTCCTTCTAATTCCTACAGATTTTATTTTATTGTCTGTAATATGAAATGGAGAAAAGACAAGCTTGCTTAATTTTGGAAATAAATACATAAGACAGTTGACAGACTGTTACATTTTAGTTTTAGATGAATAATTTTTAAAGCATGAGAATAAATTATATTGTAAAGATTTGTCTATCTAAAAGTAAATAGGTATTATAAACTCTATTTGGCCACCCTATGACAAGCCCTCACTATGTGTACACTTAGTCGCTGTCTTTCCTTAGATGTTCCTCTTAGGCTCTAGGTGCTTCACTTTTCTCCTGCAGTGCTAAGCACCAAGAGTACACGACAGTAGGCACAGGTCCTTTTGACTTCCTCCTGCACCCTACACTTCTATGGTAGCTCTTCAGCTATGTGTCTTATCACCTTGTTAGAGGAAAATAGAACATGCGCTTGTTCTAAGTGACCTTTCTTTAACCTTTGTTTGAGACAGTAGTAACCTTATTGCCAAAATCCATATGCTTATAGAATCGTATTTAATAATGTTTATACAGGACCCACTTCAAGGTTCAAGCCCAGTAGAGACAATCCTTTCATAGTTGAGCTAGTTTTTCCAGAGAGGTAAGAGAGTGACATCACTTTGATTATGCTTATGTTATTGTCCTGTACCTTTTGCATTTCATCTTCACATGAGCAACTAGAAAGCCAGCATAGGCACAAATGCAGATGACCTGGCTAGATTTCCATGACACAGAATTGCACACACTGATAGCTAGTGGTGCTTTTCAATTACTGGTAGGAAAAAAATGAATAAAGGAATCAATAATCCAAAATTGCCTTCATCATTTTGGGTTCCTCATATCACATAGCCAACTTTTATACACCACTCTCTTAAAGAATGAATTGGAGGCTTTGTTTACCTTGGTGTTAAGATTTCCAATCTGCTCACTAAGAAATAGTCCTTAGGTTTATACACTGTACTTTTTGAAAAGTTCTAGCTGATGCCTTTGCTTGCTATCTGTTTGCCTGCTTTGTTGTGGCTGTGGTGCTTGCTAATCTGACCTATTCATCATTTGTTAATTTGACAATGACTTGTTGGGCTCCTGTCATTGTCATAACCACCAGTGCTGAACATGCAGGGAGTAGGGACAGGGATCTTAACTGACCACGGATGTACCTGAAGTTTGGATTATGTCTAGGTGACAATCGGGAAATTACATTTTTCAGATATACTCATAAATTGTTAGTATAACATTGGGGAATGCTAAATTGTTTTCTACATATCTATGTTGCTATGTACTATACAATTTTTTTTTCAACTGGTATTATGTCTTCAAATACTTGGGGGAATTAAAATATACATTCTGAGTTCTGCTTAAGCTAAAGGTGGTGAAAGCCCCAAGAGTATAAACTTCCAACCTGCAAATAAAAAACCGCACGGTCTGTTAAAGGTTGTGGTCTGCCCAGTGCATCAGATCGCTGAGGTCCCTTGGCAAGCATACGAACTAAGTTCCTGGCAGCAGCAAGCTACTGCAAGGGTCCTAGCTCCGAGGCACAAGTGCCTGCTGGGCAAGTGCAAGGTCGTGAGTTCGAACCCTGGTCCCACAAAACAACAACAACAACAAAAACAAAACATTAGAAGTGTTAGCCGGGCGTGGTGGCTCACGCCTGTAATCCCAGCACTTGGGAGGCTGAAGCAGGAGGATTGGTGCAAGTTCGAGACCAGCCTGGGCTACAAAAGTGAGCTCAAGGCCAGCCTGAACTGCATAGCGAGACCCTGTCTCAAAAAGACAAAAAAAAAAAAAAAAAGGGTCCAGACACATGTCCTGCTTCGCCTTTTTGGGAACAAAGGGGAAAGAGGGCACTGGCCTAGAATTTGGTGAGAAGAAAGCAGCTAAAATTTCAATAAATGTCCAAAGGCTGTATTTTCCTCTGGTGCAGCTGGGAGCTGCAGACTCAAAATCAATTTGTATATTTGTAAGCTTTTTTCAAAGGCTTCTACCAAGTGCTCAAGGTTGAAATAAAATAGAAAGATGCTCTGTGAGTGGTCTAGGTATGTTAGAAGTCTTTGGTGGTCCCTGGACAACAGATTTGGAATACTACAGTCTTCTTTACATCTTTCTTGTGGAAAAAGACCTAGAACACTCTTATCCCACCTCAGACAAAGACATATTGATTTTTCGTGAGTGAGAAAGGAAACGCTCCTGGAAAGTAAGAAACTATCTCCGATCCTAGCATCCTACCAGGAATTACAGAGCAGACACCAGGAAAGATGGTGTGGCTAAAACTTACCACAGACATAAGAAAGGGTTTGTCTTCCAGGGAGAACAGAAGCAAGAATGTTGAGGAAAAGCCATGTGCTGGGCCAGGTGCAAACCTGGAGCACGGAAATCTAGAAGTTTCCTGATAGCACCCCATGGCTGGCATGAGATAAGAAAGCAACACCTGTGTGATTCATTATTGAGGAAAGACAAGAGAACAGAGGGAGTGACCTTGTGAGGTTTCCTCTCACGAAGAGGGTATGGGAACTTTCAGGGAATCTGACACACTAGATTCTCATTGAAGCGGGAGGTAACAGAAGGTCGCCACAAGAAGAGGAGGAAGTCTATGGTTCAGTGAAGATAACCAGGCAAACCCATTCCTTGCCCAGGTCCTAGACGGAGCCAATCAGTCAGTCTGTCCTCATATGGGCAGGGATGCGCGATCACACACACACACACACACACACACACACACACACACACACACACACGCACGCACGCACACACGCACGCACGCACACACACACACACATGCACACGCACACACAGAGGCACATCATATTATAAGGAGAGTCAGCATACCTGTCTCCAGCCATGCGTACGGTGGCTTGGACTCTACTAACATTCTACAAGCAGAATCTGGCACACAAAAATTAGAAGATTTTCCCTAAAAGCAAGATGGAAAGATCAGGCTCAGAGACAGTGACTAGTTGGTCACAATTCTAATTTTGACTGGTACTTTAAGGAATCTACTAGAGAAATGGTCAAAATACGTAGATACTTAAAGCATTTTGGCAGAGAAGTATAGTCACATGTAAATACTACAATCAAGATACGTGGTATCTGATATGGTGAATTTGCTGGTGGAGTCATTAGTACACTGGATCACTGGATAGCACTGTATGGGAGGATAAAGCTGGAAAACAGGTCAATAGGAAATAACTACATGGAGATATGGGAAAAAAGTAAATAAGAAAAAACAGTGATATAGAAGCATCTATATCTTTGTTTGTTTGTTTGTTTGTTTGTTTGTTTTGGTATTATGGCTGGCTCAGCCTGCCTGGGGTTGGGACCGGCACAGCATGTGGTGCTGGGGATCAAATGGAGGTTCCTGCAGTTGCTTAAGCTTTGCTAAGCTGGTGCTTTAGACTGCTGAACCATCTCACTGACCCAGAAGCATCTATATCTTATAGATCTATATCTATATTTTATAAGTTAAATAAAATATTTTATTTTGAAACATTGAAGAAACAATGGTCGACAGTTCCTCAAATTTACAAAACACAACTGAGCCCAAATGTACAGGTTTATACCAAATTTAACCAGATGAATACTAAATCAGTCAAAGATGAGTAAATCATACATTGTTACTGTCCATGAACAAATTTAAAATGTAGTCAAATATCTTAATTAGCATTATTTCAACATAGAGAACTGGGTAAAGCTTCATTCTGCAAAATAAAATAGTACCCTGATGAATAGAGGAAGTTGGCTTTATAAGCAGAAAAAGTCTGAAGAAAAGCAAAAGCAGAATGTAAAGGAAACTAATTGGTTATTTCAAAGTTACTTGATAAAACTAGAACACAGAGACAGAGCAGTAGAAGTACTAATTGGTCGACCTGTGTTTACTTTTTGAGGGTTTTTTTTTTTTATATATATAGGGATTAACAAAGAAGGAACTTCATTATCATCCACGAAAGTCCTTTTTTTTTTTTTTTTTTTTTTTTTTTTTTTTTTTTTTTTTTTCTTTTTGTATATGTTTGGTATAGGATCTCACTATGAAGATAAGAATCATAGTGATCTTCCTGTTTTCAGCCTCCCCAGTACTGGGATTACAGGTGTGTGCCACCATGCTGGGTCTCCATGGCCTGCTTAGCCCGGAGGTGGAGACTGTGCAATGTGTATACCTAGGGATTGAACCCTGGTCCCTGAGCTTACCTAAGCAGGGACTTAGCTGAGCTATCTCATTGGCCCTAAGTGGGCAATTTGACTGATATCTTCTCTCCTCATTTCTTTCTTTCTTTCCTTCCTTCATTTTTTCCTTGTACTGGGGATCAAACTCTGGACCTTGCCTTTGCCGGGCAAGTGCTTATGCCGCTGAGCTATCTCCCCTGCCCTCTCCTTACCTCTTGCAAGACCTGAAAATAACTGAATTGGAGCTTGGTGATAGGGAACCTCAGTAGAGTGACAATGTATAGGTCCATGCAGCAACTTAGTCCTAAATAATGGCCAAATGTGACTTTGATTTAACACTACTGAAAATCAGAGATCAAGAGAAATTCTTAGAGACATCGGAGGAAAAAAAAAAACATGTACAAACATACAGAGAAACAGTGACTGAAATTAATTCAGGCGTTTTTTCCCCCAGAAACTATGTATATAAGTTTAATAAATTACTCTAGTCCAGTGACATACAATAAAAGAAATTAATTTTCTTACAAATATAGAGATTCTACATGAAAGCAAGAAGTGGCGGGGTCACATCTCTTTCCAGGCTGGTTCTCGGGAGGGCTGCTTCCTAGCTGCTGTCAGCTTCTGGTGATTGACACAGTCCTGGGTATCTAAATGCATCCTGCTGATTTCTACCTCTGTCTTTCCCTGGCTGCTTTCTCTCTGTGTGTTCCACTGTCATTGCCTCTCCCTCCTATGTAAGGGCACCAGCCACTGAACTCGGGCCCAACTTAATAAGTATGGTCTCATTTTAACTCCATTGCCACTGCTTAGGGCTCTGTGGTCTTAAGAGAGGAAGCCCACTGTTTAACACATTAGTTCGTTTAGCGACACAATTTAACCCAGAACAGATGTCCAAGGTTTAAACTAAACGAAACTGCAATCTGCATTTAGAAATGAGAGGAATTTGGTAAATCCCTAAATTTTCATTAATTGGTTATGTAAATAGTAATGTGAATGTCTAATGGAATGCTATTGGTTGTGTTTGGAAATGAATTCTTTCATACTTTTGCAAGAAAAAATAGACACTTATGAATGTGCTTATGAAACACGCAGAAAGTTCTTAAAATGATTCACCCTTTGTTATTTTGAATGCAAATAATGTAAACTGGTAACTTTCAACGTGTAAAATACTTATTCAGTATTGTTTTTATTACTGCTTCATAGCCTCAAATTTGAATTTCTTATTTTCTGTTCCGATGATTATTCTCTTTTAATATACTGCTGGAAAAGCATGTATTGTGTGTGTGTGTGTGTGTGTGTGTGTGTGTGTGTGTGACTATTACTTCTGTATTAACTAAGGAAAAGTCACATTTGTATTAAGCTCACATTGTTGAATCAGTGCTTGTCTCTAGACTTACAAGCAGCTATTGTCACATGTAAAAAATGATCTTAATGGAGAGTTTTCCTTTAGAGGCCTTATAACTGTATGTGATGTCACAGCCCAAGGTGCTGGTGATTTCATTTTAATGCTGTCTTTTGTCCTAGAGACAATTTTTGCTTTAGCTGCCCCTGCTGACATTGGAATAGACTCTGAAATGTTTTATTCATGAAAGTAGATCTTGCAAACATAGCTCTCAATACACCAGAGAGATAAAAATATCACTACGATTGCACCTAAACTAATCTGCAGTTGTGTAACAAATTGACACATAAATTTAATTTCCACTGCTAATGCCTGCTTAACTTGTAATCATACTTTGGTTTGGAATTCTGCTAAAGTAATTAGTTTTGCCTCAGATTTATTCATCCAAGCACACTGAAAATTGGAAAGCATAGGGGCTTCTATTCTGAAACATGTCTCATATAGGGAAGATTGTAAAGTCAGACTCATATAGCTGTGCCTATTCCACACTTCATTGAATTTGATCAGCTTCTATACATTTTTCGCCTTGAAGATTTCATTATTTATCCTACTGTAGGAATGTCTGTGCTTCTTATTCTATGTTTTCATCTTGGGAAACTCCTCCTGGTGCCGTAGAATTCTTTATTTTCTGTATGATTGATCTTTTGGAGGTGGACAGTACTCACTGGAACAGTGCTTAGGAAAATATCGCCCTTTCATTTCTGGATTCATCTTCTGAAAGAAAGAAGAATTGAGCCATTTTTATCAGCTGTTGTGAACTGTTCAAATTTACTCTAGGGGAGAAAAGAAATTCCTTTCAAAGCTCTGAGGAGTATAAAAAGTGCTCCCAGACTTAAAAACATAAAAGCATTAAGACTTTCAAAGACTGACCTGCCAGCCTAAGGTGGTGTTTCAGATAGTGTGAAAATCATTACAACAAGAAAAATGTAAAGTATAAATCAAGTTTAAAGTAATATCTGTAAATACCAGGGATTGAACTTGGTACTTTTTGCTTGTCAGGCAGGCACTTATACTGCTGAGCTGTAGCCCTAGCCCCCAAAATGTCTACAAACTTGTCCTAAAGAAAGTGAGTCCATTCATGGTCTGATGTGTTAAAAGGCTGAAAAAAAAAAGAAGCATGATTACTTCAGTTTTTGTTATTTTATTTTTAATTGAATTTAATTTTATTTTGAAGAATAAAAACAGAAGCAAAAGCAAATAGAAAAAAAAAAGCCGAAAACAAGGTAACATACAACAGTACATATGTTACAGATTTTCAAACCAGGAATCGTTAATTAACAATAGTTTTTATATTATCTAGTTTTATCTTCAAAACTGTTGCTTAGATTAAAGTTATAGTTATACAAGATGGGGGGAATAATTGAATATTGATGCTTGCTTTCAAGAACCCTTAATTTTTTGTTTTTGTTTTTGCTTTGTTTCCCTTGTCTTTTTTGTGTTAATTTATTTTAAAGATTGTATAATAATCAATAAGATATTAGGAATGGTACACATTTAGAAGACCAAGATGAGAGGCATTCAACTATGGCTTTTGTATTGCGCATTGCTGACCTTGATGTACTTGCTCAGATCGCAGATATCAGCATACAGAGGCAAGGTGAAAATTCTTAACAGTAATTGCTTTTTCAAAAAAGCTGATGGAAACTATGAGTACAATCACTTTATAGATGCTGCAAATGTGTAAGTTAAAGAAGGATG
>PVJA010035834.1:0-10871 GCA_004027025.1 Myocastor coypus | reverse complement strand
TCATGTTGATTATGAGGTTCCATGCACTTTTTATTTTTGAGTGTACTCTTATGTTAACCCTCATCCACTCTCTGGTCTGGTTCTCTCTTTTTGAGCTCTCTGCCTCCCTCTGTCTCTCCTTTTCTCTTCCTCCATACCTCCTGCCATCCCGCCCTCCCTCCCTCACTTGTAGACACACAGGTGGTCCACAGAGAAGCTCATGGTCAAGCTACTGAGGTTTCCAGCAAGCACATGTATGAGCACAAGATCAGACGTTAACCACAGCTAAGCTCTGCGTTGAGCTGTAGGACTGCCTTAGAGCTGCTTCACAGTCTGAGTGCCCCACAGCAGAACCACCCAACACCAACACATTAGAATTCTGCACTTTTAGCTCTGAAACAACAAAAACACATTGCTATAAGTCATTAGGTTTAGAGAAATTTGTAAAACAGATTTCCTTTAAAAATATTGCTGTGTTAACATTGAAATGTTCTTACTATATTTCTGTCCTATATTTTGTTTTAACTAGTCTTTCTAATCTGCTTTATTATTAAGCATAGAGTATAAAGTCACCACAGGATTGCAGGATAGCTGGAAGACTGGAGTATTTTTCTTCTTCCCTATTAATTGTCTATATCATGCCTTCTGGAAAAGGTACACATTTTTATCCCTCTATTTCACCTTTCTTTTTAAATGTTATCATCTTTTTAAATGTTAAAATCATTTTTTATGTTTTATATAAGACTAAGCTACAATACTCTAGCCACTTTCTTCATGGACTTAGTTAACATTCCCACTAAACCTGGTTGTTAAAAAAAATACTCAGATTTGATTTTATAACTGTTAGTTGACTATATGCTTAGCTTAACAAAAATAAGGAAAGAGCAACCACTCATTTCTATTTAAAGCTTATATGAACATATTGTTTAAAAAACCTTTAGAAAATGCCCCCTAAATTTATTTTACATAAAATGTCTAATATTGCTTGCATGAAATGCTTCTACTACAGTCTGTAATAATTTGAGCCTCCAAACTAGACAATAAAAAACCTTGCAGTTCTGGAATTTTTCTCCCCCTTTAGTATTTTCTGAACTTTACCCACAGACAAGTTACTTAATACTCCAGTGAACTCGTCTGGAGTGATATGATCTCTGCTGTCAATTCTTTACCCACCAGTTCATTCAAAAAGGTGATAATGATGCAAAATAACTGGAAGGAAAGGAAGAACATTAAGTGTGAATTTAATCTGCAAACTGGATAATCAGTGTCTAAAGAATAGAAGCTAAAATATTCTGTTTATGAATGCACCTGACATAGATTTTAAATGGCTACTGATTTATTTCATAAATGTTCTGGAATTATGTGACCATATTTGACAAATAAAGAATACCAGCTATTACATTACATAGAAATTCACACTAGACATCTGAATCAATGCCTGAAAACACCAGAAAGAATGGAAAGAAATCTTTCTTCTAGGTATTCAATTTAAATAGAAATGCAATTTGTATCATTCTCTGAGATGTTTTTAGAATCCCGTCCATGGCATTCAATGTCTTTCCAGTATGGACTCCTGTGTCCCATGCTAAGCCCCTCTTCCTATGTCAGAAATAACAAACAAAATCAGAAATGTTAAGAGACCAGTTAAAATCAAATTTCACATGATCCTACAAAATGTTTTTTAGAAAACTAGTAAGGCATAATTACTTCTACAGTTTGGATTTAAAATATTCACCCTGCTTTTCATGCAGTTCAGAGGTGACCACATCAAGAGGATGCTGTGGTGATCCATGGATGGATGTGCTCAGTGTCTAACTGGGCTGTCAGAAGGCAGGGCTCAGAAGGAGGCGTACGTCTGACAGGATGGCCTGGAAGGGTGTCCTGGTGCTCCTGGGCCTCCCTTCTTCCTGCTTCCTGGCTGCCATGACCTGAGCACCTTCTTCTTGCCAAGCTATTGTTGATTTCTTTCTGCCTTGAGCCAGCCAACACCCAACAAGACTCTCCCCTTTCAGGCTGGGTTGCTTGGTATTTTGTATCAGTGACAGGAAAGTAACTAAAATAATGGTCTTCCAGAATCAACATGCAAACTCTGGACTTAGTTGGACACTTCATTTTACTATAAAATATTAACTTAAATGATAAAATACATATAAGGCCAGATAAAGAGGTTCTATAATATAATTGAAAAATAAAAACATATTACTTGGAAAAATATTTGGTTAGCTGAAAACTTCTCACAAGTTAACAGGCTTGGGTAGATTATATCTTTCATCGTTGCTTACCAAAAATTTCATTTTCCCACCAGTCTATCATAATGATATAGTTTTACTAAACATCGTATGATCCAAAGAAACTTGAGAATGGGTCTCATTATTTCTGTCAAAATATATATACCTAGAGGCAGGGTATATATAAATAATGTTGAATTACATATAAGATTAAAAACGAAACTATAAAAGAAATAAAGAACAACACCATAAAATCCTTGAATATTTTTATATTCACATTTGTTTAAATGTAGTCAATGTTTTCAGTAATTTTAAAGGAGTCTAATACTGAAAAAGGATAAGTGAATAAATGTATTTTTTTCAGGCTTATGATAAAAATAAAATGTTTGTGTAGCCAGGATATATTATTTTATATTATCTAATCCAATATTTTAATCACTAATATGTTGCTATATATTTTCTCATCAAATTAAACATCCAAAAGTTAAAGTACTTAATGATATTTTAAATATATTTAATACAATTAACAAAATTGAAGAAAAGAGAAATAATATGAACAGAAGGACTTCATTGTCCAGTTAGATAACCGAATTTATATAGTTTCTTTCCCCTAGTTTATCCTTCTATAAACTAGAAGATCAGGAGCCAGGAAACTTGCTATCTTAAATAAGGATGTTTCATCAATTCCTCTAAAAATTCCTTTTGTTTTTACTCTATTTTCTAAAAGCAGCCATACATTTTTATTTTTGTTTGATTTCTTCTTAATCTATTTATTAAGCTACATTTTGCATCACCAGATAATGCTGGTTTTGAATTTCTCTGCTTTCTCAAGGTAGCTCATGCTAAAGACTCTTTGTGTTGCCTGTATTTGGTGTTGGTAGATCACTGAATGACTGCTGGTTGAATTGTCTCTGACAATCCCGAGAGATACTAACTAGCCTTGAGTTTCTTAAGCAAGAGAAACCAGAGGCTTCGATTTAGTTGTCTATTTTAAACATCTCTGTTTCTAACCAATTTATCACCCTTACACTAAATAGTACATGCAGAATCCTTACAAACTTCTGCAGCATGGATGGTTTTTATGTGATTCTCTAAAAACCTTTCAATGTATAATTATCCATGTAGGCATTTTATTTCCCTACTGTTTTATAAAGTGTTTGAGGACAGAGATTAATGTATTCTATATTGTTTTATGCCTCATAAACCCGGAGGAAAATCTGGCACATAGTGATTTGTACATTGCATGTAGCTGAGTTAAACTGAACTGATAAATTTGCTGGTGTCCAAAACCTAGTAACTCAGGCAGGAAATGTGGACCTGGACTTTCGCATAAATGAACAGCTGTGACCTCGCTACTGAAGGAAAACTTCAAGAGTAAGACTAATCCATGCTAACACCCCCAACACGCTGGCCTGTTAAAAGGAAATAGTTTTCCTTTGGGCTTATGGACCAGCAAAACAGCACCCTCAGTTGTTAGAATGAGATGACCATTCATAGCATTGACCCTGAGGCTTGCTGTTTTTCTTTACAAAGTAGATGAGACTCAAATAGAAATATGTCAAACAAAAGTAAGTGGTAGGATGGCATGACTTGGGGGCCTGCCTTCGATCTGTGAGCCAGCTGCTTTTCTTCTTATTTGGAAAACAACCAATTGGGCAGAATTTCTTCAGTTACATTTGCCTGGGTAAATATTGGCTGAAATGATTGTAATTTATAAGTGGGTACATATATTAATACTAAAATGTGAAAACACTCAAAGAACTTTGCCTCTGTATCTAATTCCAGAATAGACCCCTTGTGCTATACCGGAGGGCTGTATCAGCCACGACAAAATGAGGACTACCCTCTGCTTTCCACAGCTTTTTTCTGGGTGTGTGGTCACACAGCTCCCTCAGGGGTAAAAGGCTTGAGTATACCTTAGTATTTTTCTCATATTTAATATCTTCTTCATCCATACTTTTCTCTTTCCCATATTTGCTTTACCTAAGAAATATCTTGGCTCTATTTATGTCCTTCCTTATAAATTCTAAGGTACATGCTGTTGAATAGTGCTTTTTTCTTTCTGATCTCACTACTGATTTAATATATTTTAAGTGGCGGGAGGTGAAAGGAAAAAAAAAAGAGAAAAAGGTAAGAATAGAAAGGAAATAAAAACTTTAGTAAATAAAGGGAAGACATATTGAAAGAAGAGAAGGGTATTGATGAAGAAAGAAACATCAAGAGGTAGAGTTCAGGCTGGGAGCCAGCATGGTAGTCTAGTGGCCTGGCTGGCAAGGTTAGGAGCCTGCCTGGCAAGAGCGAGGACCTGAATTCGATTCCTGATGTCATGTGTTGGCCCCAGAAGCCTGGGTGCCCCAAGAGGGTCACTGAAACTGGGCGTGGTGGGGCACATCTGTAATCCCAGTGTGGGGGAGTCTAAGGCAGGAGGATCACTGTGTCAGAGCTGCATAGCAAAACCCTGTACCAAATACACAAAGAAACAAAAAGAATTTTTTTTTAAAAAGATGTCCAGTGCACACTTACAAATTTCCTATAATCCATTTTATCAGTGTGCATATCTAAAGTGTACCAATAAAATTAATTTTAAAAATAGAGCATTATGTGCAGTAAAGGAAAAGAAGTTACCCACTTCTTTTTTTCTAATAGCCAAACTGGGATCCTCAGACTTACATCTATTTCTATTTTACAAATTTCAGGCTGTTTTAGTTTTTGTTTTCAACATTAATTCCTTTCTATTATAATTACAGATAATATGTAAGTGATTCTCTTTTACATACGATCTGTTAGTCACGGTTAATCTTCTTTCCTCTATTATTCCTTGAGTGGAAAATTCTTAAGAAAAACAAAATAGGGGCCTGGTGGGATGGCTCATTGGTCTAAAGCGCCTATTTGGGCAGCTTCAGGGACCACAGTTTGATCCCAGGCACCACATGCTGCTCCTGCCCTGCCCTCGGGGCAGGCTGAGCCGGCCATAAAAATGAGTGAATAAACAAACAAAGGTTCTGAAACAAGAAAAAAATAAATAAATAAAATAAAAAATTCTTAAAAAAAATGCAAACTGCTCATATTAATGACCATGTATTCAGCTACCCTTCACTCTCTGTCCAATGACAAATAGAATTTTAGTAATATCCCATTCTGTTTTTTTGTCAGTATTTGCTACCTGTGCCATACCTGAGTCACATGGGAAATCTGTTGTCACGCTAAGGATTCTGAACAATGTCAGTCTGAGGTGAAGTCTGTGAAGTCGTGCTTTAATCAGTACGTTAGGTGGGCTGTTGAGATGACTCAGTGGTCTAAAGTACCGGGACCTCAGTTCAATCCCTGGCCCCATACACTGTACCAGCCTGACCCCTACGGCGGGCTGAGCTGGCCATAATATACATATTAAAAAAAGCAAAAGAAAAAAATCAATACCTTTGACAGATAGACATGTATCAGCAAACCTATAGGAAAAGTTACAGTGAATATCTGATACCTTAAATAACATTTCACTACATGATTTTTCAAAACTGTCTTTATTTTATATGAATTTTTTAAAATCCTAGAAATTCAAGACAGTATTTGAAGGCAGTGGATTTGTTCATAAAATCATGATAATCATTTTTGGGTGTGGTAGATATTAGAAATCGTCAAAGAAGGCAGAGACTCCTGTTGATGTTTTAGGGAAGTGATAGGCTATCAAAATAAGACAATTTAATAAGATATATATTATATTAGCTAGTAATAGTTCAAAGAAGAGTAGAATAGGGAAGAAATAGAGTGAGACAACATTAAATTTTCAGTGTTTAAGCCAAAGACATATCCCTTGAGAACATGAGTTTAGTGTGAACTATAAAAAAAAAAAAAGGAAGTTGATGTAAATGTGGCCTGGGAAGGTCGAGACCTGTGAGACCTGTAGACAAAGACTCCCAAGTTCCATTCCCTTCTCTTTCAACCGTCGGGGCCCTGGGACTCTTCAACCCATCAGGTTTCAGTGGTGATAAGGAGAGAGGGTGATGAGCACCTGGTTAGAGACGATCATGGACGATTTTCTGGACAAACATGGGGGTAGAGGGAACAAGAACCAGAGCATCACAGGCTATCTTTAAAAAGATCCATTGCTTGTTAGTAAACTGAGTTGTGAGTTCCTTCTCTTCTTGGAGTTCATTTCTGTACCTAAAATCTTCAGAGAAACAACCTGATGGTTCTCAGGACTCGGAAGCATCGCTTAGTCAGACTGAGGAACAAACAGGAGCGCTCTTCCAGGCAGAGCTTGAGCCCCTGAAGACACAAGGCTCCAGATTCAGGGCCCGACCGGAAGGTCCACACTGCAGGGAGCTGAAACCCACTGCAGCCAGGAAGCCTTCCAGCTGAGCAGGCCTGCATCAGTACGCACTAGCATTCTGGATCAATTTTAGTAGAAATGTTTTTATCATCAGTATATTTGATAAACTGTACTAGCAAGTGGTGAAATCATATAAGTTTTCATCCAACTGCTGCTTGTATAATGAATCCTACTGAGAGAAAACAACTTAGTTGGCAAAATCCATTTTCTTCTCAGAACTTCTTTAGCTGTGCAGCTGGGTTGGGAATCTGTAGTCAGCTACAGGGCAAATCTTGTGATTGATGGTGACTGAACGGAAACCACTGAGAGGGCACAGACAGGGCATCGGGGTGTGTGGCCTGTGTTAGGACAAAAGTAAGGAGCATTAACTGTGCATCTTACTTTTTTCCCTATTAACTAGAAAATGTCCTGTTTTAAAAATTACTGTATGTGCAGTTTATTGTGCATAATAATTTTCTGATCTCTGACTTCTCCTTTCTCTGTACCTGATTTTGTGTGGAGTCTATTCTGGTTCCCACAGGAGCTTTTGAAAGAGTGGCATTTGCTATAGATGCTGGCAGCATTTCTAAAAATTCTTGGCTGTGTTAGAAAATAAGGCATAGGCACTGATATGTCCAATTTAAGAACAATGGTTCTTCGCTAATTCCATGTTATGGATGTCACCTCTAGATTTTGATTTTTTTGATTTTCCTTGATTAATTCATTTGCATAATGCTCTTCTCTATAGAACATTTTTTCTACTTTCTTTTGCCTTACTTTTGTTTGTGCTGGCATCTTTCCCCACTTTTACTGTGGTTGCATGTTACTTAATTTTCACGTAAGGAAGAGATATTGTCTGCTTGAGTGATAGAAATGTGTTTTAAGATTTAAAAATTTCATTCTTTTAAAACAAGGTATGTGTGTCAGTATGTATGCATGTATGTATGCATGTATGTATGCATGTACGTATTGGGTACAGGGCCTCACTACTCAGCTCAGACTCATTGAGCATCCTGAATCAGCCTCCGTAACACTAGGATTTGTAGGCCTGTGCAGCCACACCCTGTTTCAGGGCCTGCACAGTGTGCCCAGGGTTCTGTAGCCCACACGACCTGTGGTTTTGGGGATCAAACCAGGGTCTTTGCCCTTGCCATGCAGGTGTTTAGACTGCTGAGCTATCTCTCAAGCCCCCTAAAATATGTTGCTTTTTTATGTTGCTTTTTTTTTTTTTTTTGTCTTTTTGAGACAGCGTCTCACTATGCAGTTGAGACTAGCATAGCACTATGATATGAAGTGATAAACTATTCTAAAATACAAATACAGCATAAAATAAAAAAATACATTCTATTTTATAAATGTAAAATAAAAATATATTTTAATTCATTGTACTTTTTTCATAACCAGGGAAATACTCTTTTCTCATAAAGAAATAAATAATAAAAAGTATTAAAGTGCCAAAGACGCATGTTGTATACTGACTAATTTTGCCTCTGAGTCTCAATTTTGAATGTTTCTCTTTGAAATTGATGCCTACAGTTTCCGAGAGATGATAAGCTTTGGGAATTTGTGAAATGCTTATGTGCTAACTCTTAGTATGCTGGAGGAAATTTTCTGTCTTTAGACAGTCTTTTGTTTTTCTTTCAAGGAGCCAAGACCTAGTGGTTAGCAGGATCATATTCTGGTGATTAGTTTTATAGAAGGCAAATAACTGAGCTTTACTCACCACTCACAAGATTGTGATAATAGTATCTATGTATTAGTTTACACATTTAAAATTCATAGATGAATATTATGTTTCCAAAAGGTTTTTTTTTTTTTTTTTTTTTTTGATACCAGGGATTGAACTCAGGACTCTGTGCTTGCCAGGCAAGTACTTATTCTACTGAATTATTACCCTGGCCCTGTTCCTGTTCACTAAAGTTTAAGAACCATTTGTAAATAGTTTTCTTTACTAGACAATAGCATTTAAGTATTAAATGCAGAAGCTTTCTTCTTCTTGTTCTTCCTGAAAGTAACTTTAAAACGGCTACATGTATAGGATGGATATCATTATAGCATAACATCTGAGCTAATAAATTCCAGAGAGAATAGGCCTATTCTGGATTGCAGTTTTGGAAGTTTCCACCCTTGACAGATTGGTTTGGGTCAAGAGTGCCCAAAAAGCTTATTACAGGTGTTGTTTCCAGGAGGTACCTGGCTCATAAGTCTTTGATTTAATCTGTAGATTGAATCATTCATAAGATAATAATGGGAAGGCATTCTTAGAAGGTGATGGGAATTTTAGGGGGCACTAAGCAAGGGCAGTAAATCACATAGGTGGCACTTTGCGGGCTATATCTGGTCACCTTTCCTGCCTTTGGGGCTCTTTCCTCCTTGCTGTGCTTCCTGGTTGCCCTAAGATGAACAGCACGGTACCCCTACTCTCCCTTCAACATTGTGCTCACTTGCACTCAGCAATGGAGAACCCACCATGGAGAGCAACCTTCCAAGTACTGAGCTGAAATAAACCTTTTATCCTTGACGGCATGCTTCTCAGGGTCCTGGGCGCAGTGATGAAAAGTTGCCCCCTGCCATCGCAGTACTTTAAGTCTGTGGTACAGCTGCACATCAGGGCAGGGTTCGTGTGGGAGGAAAACTGCTCATTTCATGGCTGAAAAGCAAGAGCTGAGGAAGAAAATGGGATCCCTTTCAGAGGTTAGAGCTCCACTGCCAGCTGCTTGCCTGGAGGCCTTACATCTCTCAGCATCCCCTACAGCTCAAGCCTTTAACACCTGGATCCTTAGGGGACACAGGGGACATTCAGATCCAGACCCTAACAGCACACTGCGTAGTCTGTGATTCAGCCTCAAGTCACCTCTGTTTGCATTTCTGGTACTTTTATCACTCTAGACAGTGTCCAGTTTGCCTGGTAACCTTCACGTTAGACAGTGGAGATATGGGACCATATATTCTCAGGATTCCATGCTACCTGGAGACTTAGTTCTTGATATCTTTCCACTTAAAACAAATAAGCAAACAAAAATAAAAACTTATATTCAAGTTAACTTTCTTAGAATAAGAGCCTTCAATATTTGGTCAGGGCACTACAATTTGCTGTGGGAGGCACACTGGTTTCTCAGACTGAACAACTGTTCCCCCTTGTAAACTCAGCCCTATTCAGTGAAATTTGATCATATTCCATTGCTTTGTACATTAAGTGTTTACAATAGGTTCCCCAAGTAGATAATGTGTATCTATAGGAAAGGTCTCTTGAGGTAATTTTTACATTCTTGGGACCTAGAAACTGCTTGGCAATCACAAAGCAAAACAAATATTATTGCAGTAAAAGAAATTGAAGTAACTAGTTTCTATGCCACAGACTGATTATGGTATAAGATTTGACTCTTGTGCTATTTTGTATTTGATTCCAATCTTAGCTTTTTGATAGAAACTTAACATGTTGAAAAATAAAAATGTCCCAGAAACATTTTGTCCTCTGACTAGCTGATATTTACTGTCATATTTCAGAGAACACAGATTCCATTTTCTTTAGACTTAATGAAAATCTGTGATATAAAGTAAACTACTGTTGAAGACTAGTTTTCAATTTGAGCAAAAGCAGATGTGAATTTGAAAATCTTACCAAAATGTCTGGCATAACACTTGCTATTTTCTTTTCACTGTCTGAGTTGCAGAGCAGTGAGATCTTTTGTCTACATGAAGCTCAGCCCAGCACAATAGGCTTCATAAGAGTAACGGGCTACTGGCTGCAGAACAAATACTCATTTGAGTTTTCTTAAACTGTTGTGAGTTAATTATTCTTTAAAATTTGTATTTGGCTTTACTCTAAAACAGTTCTGCATAAATCAGACAAAAAATTAACTGAAGCCTGTTATACCTATTCTTCTCTGAGTCCTGTCTTCATGGGCCTATGTGTTACCAAGATTTTACAAGATACTATGTAACTAAAGCAAAGGAAGCCAGGTAATCTCAAAAGTTCAGTACACCCTAGTTTTAAAACTTCAGAAGAATGAACTATTTTACTAAGTACTTACAGTATACTTACTGAATAATTAAGTGTGCTAACATTTTTAATTCAGATTTCTGATTTAATAGGCTCTACTGACTGGAATGAAATTAATAGAAACTTTTGAAAGGAAATATCATAAAATACATAAAATATTTATATGCACTTATTCTTATAACATTTCATCTACAGATTTTCTCTAGAGTATGCACAAAGATGAAAAAATTGTAGTAAATTCATTGAAATGTTTTAAAAGTGATTATTTCAACTAACAAAAAATTGTATAGATGAATTAGATTATATTGATCCTGTAATTACTGTTAGATTTTTAGTAGAACATCTGTTGTATTCC